>OY992886.1:72012108-72108701 GCA_963921405.1 Cepaea hortensis
GTAGTAGTAGTAGTAGTAGTAGTAGTAGTAGTAGTAGTAGTAGTAGTAGTAGTAGTAGTAGTAGTAGTAGTAGTAGTAGTAGTAGTAGTAGTAGTAGTAGTAGTAGTAGTAGTAGTAGTAGTAGTAGTAGTAGTAGTAGTAGTAGTAGTAGTAGTAGTAGTAGTAGTAGTAGTAGTAGTAGTAGTAGTAGTAGTAGTAGTAGTAGTAGTAGTAGTAGTAGTAGTAGTAGTAGTAGTAGTAGTAGTAGTAGTAGTAGTAGTAGTAGTAGTAGTAGTAGTAGTAGTAGTAGTAGTAGTAGTAGTAGTAGTAGTAGTAGTAGTAGTAGTAGTAGTAGTAGTAGTAGTAGTAGTAGTAGTAGTAGTAGTAGTAGTAGTAGTAGTAGTAGTAGTAGTAGTAGTAGTAGTAGTAGTAGTAGTAGTAGTAGTAGTAGTAGTAGTAGTAGTAGTAGTAGTAGTAGTAGTAGTAGTAGTAGTAGTAGTAGTAGTAGTAGTAGTAGTAGTAGTAGTAGTAGTAGTAGTAGTAGTAGTAGTAGTAGTAGTAGTAGTAGTAGTAGTAGTAGTAGTAGTAGTAGTAGTAGTAGTAGTAGTAGTAGTAGTAGTAGTAGTAGTAGTAGTAGTAGTAGTAGTAGTAGTAGTAGTAGTAGTAGTAGTAGTAGTAGTAGTAGTAGTAGTAGTAGTAGTAGTAGTAGTAGTAGTAGTAGTAGTAGTAGTAGTAGTAGTAGTAGTAGTAGTAGTAGTAGTAGTAGTAGTAGTAGTAGTAGTAGTAGTAGTAGTAGTAGTAGTAGTAGTAGTAGTAGTAGTAGTAGTAGTAGTAGTAGTAGTAGTAGTAGTAGTAGTAGTAGTAGTAGTAGTAGTAGTAGTAGTAGTAGTAGTAGTAGTAGTAGTAGTAGTAGTAGTAGTAGTAGTAGTAGTAGTAGTAGTAGTAGTAGTAGTAGTAGTAGTAGTAGTAGTAGTAGTAGTAGTAGTAGTAGTAGTAGTAGTAGTAGTAGTAGTAGTAGTAGTAGTAGTAGTAGTAGTAGTAGTAGTAGTAGTAGTAGTAGTAGTAGTAGTAGTAGTAGTAGTAGTAGTAGTAGTAGTAGTAGTAGTAGTAGTAGTAGTAGTAGTAGTAGTAGTAGTAGTAGTAGTAGTAGTAGTAGTAGTAGTAGTAGTAGTAGTAGTAGTAGTAGTAGTAGTAGTAGTAGTAGTAGTAGTAGTAGTAGTAGTAGTAGTAGTAGTAGTAGTAGTAGTAGTAGTAGTAGTAGTAGTAGTAGTAGTAGTAGTAGTAGTAGTAGTAGTAGTAGTAGTAGTAGTAGTAGTAGTAGTAGTAGTAGTAGTAGTAGTAGTAGTAGTAGTAGTAGTAGTAGTAGTAGTAGTAGTAGTAGTAGTAGTAGTAGTAGTAGTAGTAGTAGTAGTAGTAGTAGTAGTAGTAGTAGTAGTAGTAGTAGTAGTAGTAGTAGTAGTAGTAGTAGTAGTAGTAGTAGTAGTAGTAGTAGTAGTAGTAGTAGTAGTAGTAGTAGTAGTAGTAGTAGTAGTAGTAGTAGTAGTAGTAGTAGTAGTAGTAGTAGTAGTAGTAGTAGTAGTAGTAGTAGTAGTAGTAGTAGTAGTAGTAGTAGTAGTAGTAGTAGTAGTAGTAGTAGTAGTAGTAGTAGTAGTAGTAGTAGTAGTAGTAGTAGTAGTAGTAGTAGTAGTAGTAGTAGTAGTAGTAGTAGTAGTAGTAGTAGTAGTAGTAGTAGTAGTAGTAGTAGTAGTAGTAGTAGTAGTAGTAGTAGTAGTAGTAGTAGTAGTAGTAGTAGTAGTAGTAGTAGTAGTAGTAGTAGTAGTAGTAGTAGTAGTAGTAGTAGTAGTAGTAGTAGTAGTAGTAGTAGTAGTAGTAGTAGTAGTAGTAGTAGTAGTAGTAGTAGTAGTAGTAGTAGTAGTAGTAGTAGTAGTAGTAGTAGTAGTAGTAGTAGTAGTAGTAGTAGTAGTAGTAGTAGTAGTAGTAGTAGTAGTAGTAGTAGTAGTAGTAGTAGTAGTAGTAGTAGTAGTAGTAGTAGTAGTAGTAGTAGTAGTAGTAGTAGTAGTAGTAGTAGTAGTAGTAGTAGTAGTAGTAGTAGTAGTAGTAGTAGTAGTAGTAGTAGTAGTAGTAGTAGTAGTAGTAGTAGTAGTAGTAGTAGTAGTAGTAGTAGTAGTAGTAGTAGTAGTAGTAGTAGTAGTAGTAGTAGTAGTAGTAGTAGTAGTAGTAGTAGTAGTAGTAGTAGTAGTAGTAGTAGTAGTAGTAGTAGTAGTAGTAGTAGTAGTAGTAGTAGTAGTAGTAGTAGTAGTAGTAGTAGTAGTAGTAGTAGTAGTAGTAGTAGTAGTAGTAGTAGTAGTAGTAGTAGTAGTAGTAGTAGTAGTAGTAGTAGTAGTAGTAGTAGTAGTAGTAGTAGTAGTAGTAGTAGTAGTAGTAGTAGTAGTAGTAGTAGTAGTAGTAGTAGTAGTAGTAGTAGTAGTAGTAGTAGTAGTAGTAGTAGTAGTAGTAGTAGTAGTAGTAGTAGTAGTAGTAGTAGTAGTAGTAGTAGTAGTAGTAGTAGTAGTAGTAGTAGTAGTAGTAGTAGTAGTAGTAGTAGTAGTAGTAGTAGTAGTAGTAGTAGTAGTAGTAGTAGTAGTAGTAGTAGTAGTAGTAGTAGTAGTAGTAGTAGTAGTAGTAGTAGTAGTAGTAGTAGTAGTAGTAGTAGTAGTAGTAGTAGTAGTAGTAGTAGTAGTAGTAGTAGTAGTAGTAGTAGTAGTAGTAGTAGTAGTAGTAGTAGTAGTAGTAGTAGTAGTAGTAGTAGTAGTAGTAGTAGTAGTAGTAGTAGTAGTAGTAGTAGTAGTAGTAGTAGTAGTAGTAGTAGTAGTAGTAGTAGTAGTAGTAGTAGTAGTAGTAGTAGTAGTAGTAGTAGTAGTAGTAGTAGTAGTAGTAGTAGTAGTAGTAGTAGTAGTAGTAGTAGTAGTAGTAGTAGTAGTAGTAGTAGTAGTAGTAGTAGTAGTAGTAGTAGTAGTAGTAGTAGTAGTAGTAGTAGTAGTAGTAGTAGTAGTAGTAGTAGTAGTAGTAGAGAAACTAGAAGTGATAATGAAAGACACCCAAACAGTAGAAGTAGAGTTGATATAGAGTAATAGTTCGCATACTATACAATGTACAGTGGAACCTCGCTTAACGAGCATAATTCGTTCCAGAACCTTACTCGTAAAGCGAAACACTCGTTAAGCGAAACAGTTTTTCACATACAAATTAATGTAAAATACGATAATGCGTTTCATGCCGAAAAAATACTCAAAATATTTTGTATAACGTTTATTCAAAGAAAATTATCTATACATTGTTAAGGAGCGTGATTCATCTTCCTCTTCTATCGCGGAATGATCAAACCTGGAATGAGAATTCGATTTGTAGAAAAACAAAATTGTAATAATTAATTTACAATTTATAATACACACCTAATTCTTTTTTACTAGAAAGCTGTCTAGAGAAATGTGTTTTTGCCGACGCTTCAGAATTTGGTGGAAATGCGACACAGCATCATCATTAAATAAATTAGTAGCTCTCATAGCCACTGCCTTATTAGGGTGATGGTTCTCAATGTACGATGCAACAGTTTCCCATGCTTTCAGCATTTCTCTTATTGCGCCAGAAGATTGTTGGTTTGCTGTTACCTTCTCCTCCTCGGACAAACTCTCCTCCAAAACTTCTTGCTGTGAAACACAATGTAATTCCATAAGCTCTTCGGTGGTCAGCTCTTGGCTTTGCTCTTCCACAAGCTCATCGATATCTTTGTTATCCATCTCCAGTTCCATGATCTTGGCCAAAGACACAATCTCGTTGACTACAGGCTCCACAGGTACTGTCTCAAACTCCTCAAAGTCACATTCGACAACACTCTCCGGCCAAAGCTTCTTCCAAGCAGAAGTGAGGGTTCTCTTGGTAACCCCTTCCCACGCCTTTTCGATCATCTTGAGGCAGGCAGCGATGTGGAAGTGATATTTCCAAAACTCTCAGTGAGATTGGTCCCTTCAGTCACCTCAAAACAACGCTCGAAGAGCGCTTTAGTGTAGAGCTTCTTAAAGTTAGAAATAACCTGCTGGTCCATAGGCTGAGTAACGGAGTAGTGTTTGGAGGCAGAAACTGGATCTTGATGAATTTAAATTCTTCAAGAAAGTCATCTTGTAGTCCTGGAAGATGGGCAGGAGCGTTGTCCATAACAACGTTCCCCTCCCCGCGTCACTCGTTATGCGAAACGTCGCTCGTTCAGCGAGTCATATTTTTCCCAATTTAATTTGCTCGTTATGCGAATTACTCGTTATGCGAGGTGCTCGTTAAGCGAGGTTCCACTGTACTTAGTGACGGACAGACAGACAGCCATATAAGCTGAGGAAATATCACACAGCTCCTGATTTTCGAAGAGGCCACAAGTTAAGAAAATGACAATTTAAAATACTATTACATAATAGCACCAACATAGAGCCTGTTCTTTTGTATGGATGTGAAACTTGGACAATGAGCAGTCAAGCTGAAAAACATCTGATGGCTGCAGAAATGTGGTTTCTGAGGTGAACGCAAAGAATATCATGGACAGACAGAAAAACAAATGACCAAGTACTACAGGAGACAAATGAAAATCGTAAATAGATTAGAGAAATTAGACGTAGACAGTCAAAATGTTTTGGGTATGTTATGAGAAGAAATGAATTGGAGAACTTGGTGAAAACTGGCAAGATTGAAGGGAACAGCCCAAGGGGAAGACAGAGAAGTAAATACCTGAATGGTTTGGCCACATGGCATGGTCGAGATAGGAATACTGAGCTGATCCATGACTCTGGTGATCGAGTGAAATGGCGAGTTATGACCGCCCACGCTTTCCGGCTTGGCACATGATTGATTGAATATCACCAACAAACTAGGTGGAGAATTGCAGACCCGGATCTTCAGATGCTAAAGAGAACACTGCGAACTCATATCACGTCTTCACCGATATTCTGATGTGAAGCACCGAAGCACTTCTTACAAGACTGTCATGAGTTTGCCAGACTTCCAATGGATACCTGCCTACAGAAACACGTCTGTGATGAGATAGAACCGTCACAATTTGTAAGCGTGAATGCACGGAGGAAAAGGTGATCCGCCTTTTCCTCTGTTGACGGAAAACAAACACGGGTGTCAAACCCTCCTTCGACAGCGTTCATGACATTATCAGTATACCTCTCATTAAACGATACTAACCCGCCGCCCAACCCACGAAAAGTAATCTTAATTAATTAATCCGAATGAGCATCCTTGAGAAATCATCATTAAAATTAATAGTGTGGCAGTTACTCGGGTGTGGGTGTAAAATCATAACAGACAATACTTACCGCCTTCCCTTAAAAAAAAAAAAACACGTCTGGTAAACCTTTTCACGAAATTGGGTCGACATCAGAGAATGTAAACAAAAACTGTTCCTCAAAAGTACCACAGCCTGGGATTCTGAGATAAGTAGCAACTTTTTTTTTTCCATTTATTTTTTTTTTTTTTCGTTTTCTTTTCATTGTTCTCATTATTTTGCATCTTTCTATTCTTATCACCCCGTTATTACGCCTTCAAGTGGTCACTATAGTGATTTCCCCGTGTTTATATGTTGTGTTTTGTGTATTTATTTGCTGATGAAGGCTAGTCGCCGCAACGTTGCATGTTTTCCGTATTTGTGTTCTGTAAAACTGCATTACTTTGTGTTATTTTTTATTGTTTACATTTCCATAGTTGTACCGCGCAGTTCCACTAATTTTACTCATACTCCAAAGGACACACTATTTCATTACACATATACGGAAGTCATGTACAGACCACACATCATGCTGGGCATGGGGATTTGCACCTAGTTCCATACAAACCGCAGGGACCATAATGGCAAAATAGGACAGAGGGGAAGAAAACACAGGAAAGCGTCTATTGTTGACTTTCTGTGCGACTTCCATTCTACACCCATAGCTTGTTTTGTGAGCATGTTTTCTCAATTTGCTTGTCTGTTGTTGTACTGCTATATTTGTTGAGCTTGGGTCGTGCTAAGAATCTATGGTTGTCTGACACATTAAAGATGAAAATATGTGTTGATCGCCGTGTCAAGTCACGATAATAGACATGGACAGCTTTCCCCCAACATTTCTATAGAACGTGGGAGTCTGGGACAGGGACTCCCAAACCTTCTCCAGCTGCCACCTGCTTACGTCATACGCCACATCTCCGCCTCTCTCATAGTTAGTTGCATATCCTTTACAGGACATCGCATTAAACCTCAGAATTTTTTACTATTTGTGATTTCTTAGCTCAGTAGTTTGTCATTGCTTTCTGAACCACTGGCACCCACACCTTCGAATGAAAACCGATGCAAGGCGGTCTACTGTCAAATCGCCAGCAGCTGTATTCTGAACACGGTATACGGGTTTACGAATTGCATGTGTAACTTCTTTGTCACACAGCCTTCTACATAAGTATAAATAGTAGACCATTTCCTTATTGTTCTTCTTTTATTATATAGCCTTATAGAGGTAAGCATGTCCGAATGGATAACAACGCACGTTCTTAAACAGCCGGTGTGCTGATGCCGAGGTAAGGGGTTCTACGCCTAGACCACACAGTTAAACTAAAAAGTTAACTTCTCGTCCTTGACTTTGAGACGTAATTTACAAGTACCTCTGAAGTCGGAGTGGGTTCGCCTGATAGCGACGGACACTGGTAATAGGCAAAGCTAATTAACACGCAAAATTCAGTCCAGCGCTACTAGAAGTAGTGTGTATGAACTACGCTTGAGTTCAAAGCGATTGAGAGCATAAAAGTATATATAGCCTTATTTGTTAGTTGCCTGGATGACTCTATAAATCTATCTGAGTTCTAAGTTTTCCACTGCTCTTTACCTTCAGCTGTAGATATATGTGTGTGAATGCCGGAGTGTGTCCATTCTTGTATGTTACCAATTGTGGATTGTGGTTGTCTGTCGCTTCGCCATGTTTCAAATGTGTTTGCATAACATATTGCAGAATATTATAAGAGACATGTGGATTCCAGCACTTTGAAAGCATGTACCATGAACAACTAGCAGATGTAAGAGTAACTGGAGAAATATAAAACTGGTTTGATGTGCAATGGGCAGTAAAACATGGTTGTAGTCTTTCTCCATACCTATTCAACATATATCAGAAAATGTTTTGACAAATGTGAAAATTATGAAACCTGTGACAATTTCGTTTTACTTATAATAGGTGGAAATCTGATTCCAGAATTTGGATAAGCATATGATACTGTTCTCATCTCTGACAGTGCCTAGAGGTAAGCACGTTTGTCAACAGACAGTGACAATAAAAACTATTTTTTCCAACGTTACAGAAAATAGCAACAGTATCCACTGACAAAACTATATGTGAATCAAACATTACAATTAGCAAAGAAGAAATGTAAAATACCACAAACTTCGATTACTTTTGTTCCATGATTAGAAACTGTCAGAGTCTCACCCAGAGTTATAACGCTTTGTCGACAATGCAACGATGAACTATGATAAGCACTACAGCTATAACGCGGCGTCGTCAACAACGCCAGGCAATCAACACTGAGCGATGCTAAGCAGTCGGCGGTCAGCTGGAACACAGCGTGAACATTGAGGGGCCACGCGGGCTGACTCGAGCACAACTGAGGTGTGTGCTAAAAGTCCAGGCAGACTAGGCTTGGGTGCCGTAACGGACTGACGTGTGAATGCGGCTTGAGAGTTTTATGCATTTCTTGATAGCTAGCGTGTATGACCGTTGGAGATGGAACGCCAGTGTGTTTGACTTGTAAGTGGAGTGCATTGATGTATTATTATATTGATGTATTGATTGCTTGTATTTATGATCTATTTGATAATGTGAATTGTAACTGCGCGAAGCCTGTATTGTTTCTGATGTGTGCAGTACGCGAATAAATAGCGCGAATTATATTATCGGTTATTCGCCTCGTGTTATTTGATAAGCATATTTACTATCACACTTTTCAAGATACGAGCCATAGTTCTTGCGCTACGCAAGACTTTGACAAGTGCGAACGTGGGGTCTACGTCCTCATTGGATTTGAACCGTGAAATACGAAAAATAGAGTGTTAAATAAGTGTAAACATGGCGACTGTTGTCGAGTTTTTTTTTTTTTTTTTTTTGGAATCAATTATTTGTATAAAGTGCGAGTTTTGAACAAATGCGAGCGTGTAGATAATAATTTAGCAGATAAATACCATCTTTCGGGATGATTTATTGAAACCATAAGTGCGTCTTTGGACTTAGTAAATTTCAACCGAGTTATTGAAGTGATAAAAACAAAATGGCGGCCATGTCCTTGAATGTCATTGAGTAGAAGTAGTGTAAGCGGAACGTTTGGAAAGTGTGAAAAGAGAGTTGTTGAGTGTGGTGATACGACTAACAACAATACTTGACGACATACAAACCTACAAAAACTTAAGTGACATTACATACACCACACACTTGCACATGTTCTAATTTCTCTTGCTCCAAAAACAACAGGTTGTTTGGTGTCATCTACACCCGTCCCTTGTAAACTCCGAATTTTTTTGGTCGACCTGAATTAAAAACCAGTGTGGTTTCGGGCAGTACTGAGCAGCCATTGCCCGACACATTGTCTCAGGAGTACTTGAGTATAAAATATTTTTCTCTTCCTTATATTTTCGTTCAGCAGGCCTAAACATAAGCTGTAATATTAAGTACTGTAAACTTTTGAACTTAAATTACTAACAACGTTATTAATGTTGTGTCTATCTATTTCATCATACATATGGTTCATCATGTCTAGTTTAAACGAGTACATCGAAATGGGTTTAAAGATGAACCTTTCTGGTGAAGAGTTAAGAGCCAGGAGTGAGAAAAAGTTTGCAGAATACAAGGTTAATGAACGTGATGAGAGAGCAGCCGAAAGATCTCTTAAACAGGCAGAATCAGATACTGCTTTGAAACTTAAACAGGCAGAATCAGATACTGCTTTGAAACTTAAAGAGGCAGATTCAGAGGCTGCTTTAAAACTTAAGCAAGCAGAAACAGATGCAGAAATAAGAAAAGCTGAAATTGTAGCTCAGAGCAAAAGAGAGGAACTTGAAGTGCAGCTAAAAATTGAACAGCTGAAAGCAGAAACTTCCAAAGAAAAGGAAGATAGAAAATCTGACAAAGATCAGCCATACAAGAAATACCAAGGGCTGATTAAAAGTTACACCACAGGTGATTCTATAGCAGCTTTCACACAAAATTTTGAATGTATTATGGATCATTACCAGATCCGAAAGTCAGAATGGAGTATAATATATATGAGAAGTCTTTCTGGAGAACCTCTGAAAGTGATAGAGTCTATTCCAAATGACCTGAAGAAAGATTATCAGTATATTAAGACAAAAATTATGTCTCATTTTCTGCTTGATGAAGCAGGATACAGAGAACAGTTTGGTAAATTTTCTCCTAAACCAACACAAACGTTCTCTGATTACATCTCAGAAATACAGAATGTTTTTTCTAAGTGGCTGTCAGCAGCCAAAGTGAATGGTAATTTTGATAAATTGACAGATCTTATTTTGAGAGATAAAATTATCACATCTCTCCCACCTCCATTTTCGAAATTTCTATTAGAATGTCATTGTGAAAGTGTACAACAGATTGAAAGTCGAGGCTCAGGTTATTTTTCAGCCAATAAACAATGTTTCATTACTGGTTTGACTAGCACAGACTTTGTAGCAGCCGCTACATATGATAGATCTAAGTCAGTGCCCTACAACAAACAAAAGCCCTATAGGCAATCTGCGGAACAGGTTAACAAATGCAAATATTGTCATTTATCACACAACGAAACTGAAATGTGTGACCAACATCCTGGTTATATGGCTTACTTACAAAACTACATAGTGAAGCAAGACAAAGAAAGAAAGATATACAGACGTGCCACCAAATGCTTCCTTTGTAAGGCCTTGGGCCATTGGCGGAAAGATTGTAAAGCCAAAGCTATGTCCAGAAAGGATAATGCAGCCATGATTGATAGTTCTTCATCGGAAGATGAAAGTGTAGAAGATCACCCTGTAAACGCAGCACATTCTATTGATGTGTTTCAACACGACAAATGTACTATCTTTGATCAATTTCATGAGGATGGCATTTTGACATGTGGCCATTCCATTCCTGTTACAAATGAGGAAGCCAATTTAGTAGTCAACTCCCAAGGTAAATTAAATATCCACCATGGGTATATTAACGGTAGAGCTGCCACCGTTTTACGTGATAGCGGCAGTACCCTCATTGGCATTAAGAGAGACTATATCTTACCATCACAATATAGTGGTAAATATGATACATGCAGAACTTTCTCGGGGAACATCGAGAGATACCCACTTGCGTGGGCATACATAAGTACATCATTCCTCACCGGAAAGGTCAAATGCGCAGCATTGGCCAATCCTTGTTGCGATGTCTCATTGGTAACCTTCCTGAGGTGAATGATATGCCACACGACAGTATTATATCCACTGTCACTTGTAACATTGATAATACCATTTCACCATCATCACAAATCACCATTCATAATGTATTACCACCTGTAAATGAATGTATGTATGCCAATTCGGCAACGTCATCACATGAATGTAGTTGTTTGAATGTAACACCAAGTTGTAATGTAAATGATAACCTTGATATTACAAATGCAGTAACCAGATCTACTGCTCAAATGCAAGATCGAATCGTTCAGACAGAGGCTTTACAGCTAATAAGCCCAGTTGTAACATCTCCTGAAACAACCAGGGAGAAATTTATAACAGTTCAAAAGCCGATCGATCGTTGCAAAAGTATTTTAAATTAATAGGCCAAAAGCCACGAGTAGCAAAGAACGCTAAATGGTATTTTGCTCTGAAAAACGGAATTCTGACACGGTACTATACCAAAGGTTCTAGCACTACAGAACAAACGGTGCTACCTTCAGAAAACCGCAACCAAGCATTACAGCTAGCGCATGACATACCCTTTGCATGGCATATGGCGTATGCTAAAACACGAGCAAGATTACTTACTCAATGGGTTCCAAATGTTGCTGTATGTAGCCGAGGCGCGGTGTTGGGGTGAGCGCCCAACATTGCTCAAATACCTCAATGGCTCGTGAATACATAACCTATGCAGCAAAAGTCCAACTCCTGGCCTTCACGTGGCGGGCCTGTTTAAACTAACAGGAGAGGGGGCGACGGCGAGTCTCTGGCGCCGGAAAATAACCAGTATGCTCTAGATGTGTATGCACGTACATGCATGCGCAGACAGGTGTGTGCGCGCGTACACATCTACACTCGAGTGAGACCACAGTCTGCTCTAGCAAAGAAAGGTGCTGAAGACGGAGGCAACCAGCCAAGAGGCGCACCACAGAAATCAGGATGCCACGCAATCACGCAAAATGGAATATGTCGACTACTGCTAATCGTTATGGTGCTCGCCCTGCTTTGGACCCCCAGGCAGGTGCAGTTCCGGGCCCTATGTCTCGAAAGGGTCCAACCCCAACTACTGGAGGTCCTTCTCAGATGTCCTGTGGAGCCAGGGGACATGAGAATAGGACGACTGGCCATACTAAACGAAGACTTAAAATAATGCACTGGAATGCGGAGGGAGTCAGCAACAAAAAAATAGAATTAGAAAAAATCTTGGACCAAGAAAAAGTAAGCATATGTTGCTTGCAAGAAACTCACCTCAATGAAAATATAGCCTTCAAAATCAGAGGCTACCAGTGTTACCGATCTGACCGAAAGAACAGGCGAAAAGGTGGGATACTGACCCTTGTAAGAAATAACATCATGGCTTCCCAAATCAAAGTCTACATGGAAGGGGCTGAGTATCAGACTCTTAAACTTAAGACAGGTAATACAGATCTACATCTGACCAATTACTACTGTCCAAGTGACCGCCCACAGGCACTGGACACTCTACCACTAAAAGAAAAAATGATTGTGTGTGGCGATTTCAACAGCCACTCGCAGAGCTGGGGCTATGATCACATGGACCAGAGAGGAGAGAGACTGGAAGACTGGCAAGATGAGAATAGATTCATGTTGATTAACAAGCCGTCCGACCCACATACTTTCTACTCGAGATCATGGCACTCTACAACTACACCTGACCTGGCTTTTCATTCACCAGACCTGGAGTGGAACATTACACGAACTGTTGGGAAACAACTTGGTGGCAGTGACCATCGGCCAGTCTTTCTAACCGTAGAAAATGAGCTTGTAAGTGAAAGCAGCACCCTCTCGAGGTGGAACTACAAGAAAGCAGACTGGGCAATGTACAAGCATCGCACCAGCATACTGGTTAGAAATCTGAACACTGAGAAAGACATAAATAAAGCAGTTGAAGAGTTTGGGAAAGGCATACTACAGGCAGCGCGAGAAACAGTACCAAGAGGAGCCCGTAAACAATATAAACCCTACTGGAGTAGTGAACTGGAACAGTTGCATAATGATGTTGAAGTGTGTAGAAAGCAAGCAGAGGCCACACCCAGCCAGGAGCACCACAATAAATTCCAGCATGCAAAAGCCAAATTTCAAAGGGCCAAGCTGCAGGCTAGACGGAAAAGCTGGCAGGAGAAAACGGAGTCTCTGAACTTTGAAAGAGACACAAGGAAATTGTGGAAGCTAATAAAACAGCTTAATGATGAGGGCACAGGGAGAAACTCAAAAATTGCACTACATAAAGATGGAAAAATCTTAACAAGAAAGCAAGCAGCTGACCATTTTGCGGACTCGTTCGCACAAGATAGCAATATCAAAATTAGTCCAGAGAAACAACAAGAGATTCGAGAAAAACGACAACATACAGGACAGAAGGAAATAGTACATGAGGTTCTGGAGGCACCCATCACAATCAGCGAACTGGAGCTAGCCATATCAAAACTGAAAATGAGAAAGTCACCAGGAGCTGATGGTATCTCCAATGAAATGATCAGGAACCTAGGAACAGAGGCCAAAACAAAGCTGTTGCAGATCTTCAATAACAGCTGGACCTTAGGCAGTGTTCCACAAGCCTGGAGAGAAGCAATCATGATACCCCTCCTAAAATCAGGGAAAGATGGTTCCATTGCCTCTAGCTACAGACCAATTAGCCTCACCAGCTGTCTCTGCAAAACACTGGAGCGCATCATCAATCACAGACTGCAGTGGTACATTGAAAGTAAAAACATCCTTGTGCCACAGCAGGCTGGCTTTAGGCAGTGCTACTCTACGGAAGATCAGACAACCTACCTCTCTCAAGAAATTGAGGATGCATTCCAAGAGAAGAAGTTGGTGCTTGCGGCATGGATAGATCTGAAGAAAGCCTTTGACAAAGTCTGGAAAGAAGGTCTGATGAAGAAACTGAGAAACTGCAAAGTCAATGGAAGAATGTACAAATGGGTGAAAGCATACTTGCACAACAGAAGAGCCAGAGTACAGATAGACGGACTCAAGAGCAAGAAAGTACTACTGCGTCACGGTGTCCCCCAGGGCGGAGTCTTGTCCCCCACACTTTTTCTAATCTTCATCAATGATCTTGTTGCTCACCTACCGCATGGAATTAAAGCGGCAATGTACGCCGATGACCTGGTTCTATGGAGCACAAATGAATATGCATCAGTGGCCACCAGATTGCTACAAAGAGCTGTAGATACATTTGCTGCATGGGCAAATAGATGGTGTGTCAGCATAAACACTGACAAGTGCAGCACCACCCTATTTACCCTCTCTCCAAAACAAAAGGCAGGGATCATCCAGATAAATGGAACACCCCTAAGAGAAGATAAAGAACCAACATACCTTGGAGTAACATTTGATGGCAAGCTGACATGGAGAAAGCACATCAACAAAGCAGTAGCAAAAGCCAGAAGGAAAATAGCCATCCTGAGAAAGCTAAGTGGAACCACATGGGGAGCCAGTACGAAAATACTTAGCAAAGTTTACCAACAGAGCATACGACCACACCTGGAATATGGGTCAACTGCGTGGTGTTCAGCATCAAATACCACACTACAAGAGCTGGACAAGGTGCAAAATCAAGCACTTAGAGTCACCACAGGAGGGATGAGATCAACCCCTATAGTGGAAATGGAGAAGATGGGGAGGACACAGGCACTGAGTGAGCGCAGAGATACGAAAACGCTAATACAAGCAGAAAAGTTCCTCAGCTTGCCAGGCCACCCTATGAAGAACAGATTTGAAAACCTAGCTATGGGGCGGTTGAAAAGAAGTAGTTTTATCCACCAGGCCAAACGACTCTGCAGAGAAACCACTGATCTGCCCACAGTTGGTATCCCCCTAACAACTATTCCAGAGCGAACTCCATGGAAAGATGAGCATAGACTATCGTTACAAATCCAGACAAAAGTGAGGGGAATATTTGACAAGGAAGAACAGAACAGTGTGCAGCGCAGAACAGCCACTCTCAGCTTCCTTGATGAAGAATACCCACAGGACCTCTGGATCCGAGTCTACACAGATGGGTCAGCACAAAATGCTGTTCGAAATGGAGGAGCGGGAGTGTACATAGAATACCCAAATAATACTAGGGACACAGCCAGAGTACCGACAGGAAAGTACTGCCATAACTATGATGCCGAAATTGAGGCAATCAAGATAGCAACAGAGAAATTACTAAATAACAGCAATGGTACACAACCTGTGGTGCTACTAACAGATGCAAAATCAGTACTCGAGGCGCTCCTCTCTGGGAAATTGCCAGTACTAAGGACACTACTTTCTGAACTTAGCAGTCAGCATAAAGTCACCATACAGTGGATACCATCCCACTGTGGAGTACCCGGAAACGACAGAGCTGATCAACTGGCTAAGGAAGGAGCCAAAGAGGAACAGCCTGATGTGCCCGTTACATACCACCAAAAGAAAAGAATGATCAAATCAGTCAGAAAGCCACCAAAACCTGCTCAAGATGACTACCACATTATGGACAGACCAGAACAAGTCATTATTCTGCGCCTCAGAACAGGACACAATAGATTACGCAACCACATGTATACAAAATTCAAGATTGGTGAAACAGCCATGTGCACATGTGGATTGGCGTCGCAGACAGCAGAGCACATACTCCAAGACTGCCCAAAATATAACATATCTAGGCAAACCTTCTGGCCTAGAGAGACGACAGTGGAAGATAAACTCTGTGGACCACTGTGTGAACTGAAAAAAACAGTTCAATTCATGCAAGAGACGACATTGCAGATATAGACATATTTCAAGCGAACGAAAGAAGAAGAAGAAGAAGAAGAACTTACTCAATTCTATTGGCCTAAATTTTGCAGTGATACCAAACTGTATTGCAGATCGTGTGACATCTGCCAAAAGCTTGTTAAAAAGGGGAAACACCCGCAAGCAGAACTGCAAATCACTGATTTGGCAAGTAGACCGTTTGAAAAGGTCTTGGTCGATATAGTTTGTCCTCTTAACCACATAACATCAAGAGGAAACAAATATATTGTTACAAAATTGATTTATGTAGTCGGTGGCCAGAAGCCATCCCGATGAAGAATATAACTTCCAAAGACATCATGGAAGTATTCTTCCATATTTTTGCAAGGGTAGGATTCCCTGATACCATCCTTTCAGATCGGGGTAGTCAGTTTATTGCCGCAGCTACACAAGCATTCACTAAAATGTTGGGGGTGAAGCAATGCTTTAACAGCCCGTACCACCCACACTCCACAGGTATCATAGAAAAGATCAACGGCGATCTTAAACATATGCTCTTACAAGTAACCCAAGAACATCCTGAAGACTGGGACACGTATCTACCTGCTATTTGCATATAGGGAAGTGCCACATTCCAGCACTGGATTCTCACCATTTGAAATAGTATATGGTGCCAAACCATCCATCCATCCATCATGTGCCATGTCGGTAAGCGTGGGCGGTCATGTTCTGCCATCTCACTCGATCAACAGAGTCGTGGATCAGTTCCGTGTTTCTGTCTCGACCATGCCACAAGGCCAAGCCATCCAGATACTTGTTTCTAGGTCTTCCCCTTGGTCTGTTCCCCTCGATCTTACCAGTTGTCACCAAGTTCTCCAAATCATTTCTTCTCATAACATGCCCAAAAAATTGTGACTGTCTACGTCTAATGTCTCTGATCAGTTTACGATCTTCATTTGTTTCTTGAAGGACTTGTTCATTGGTCTTTCTGGCTGTCCATGGTATTCTTTGCATTTTCCTCAGAAACCACATTTCTACAGCCATCAGATGTTTTTCAGCCTGGCTGCTCATTGTCCAAGCTTCACATCCATATAAAAGTACAGGTTCTATGTAGCATCTTAACACTCTTTTTCTCGTTTCAATTGACATCTTTTTATTGGCCAGTATGTTTTTCATCTTGCTAAAGGCTACTTTTGCCATGGCGATTCTTGTTCTAATCTCTTCAAGGCATCTCCCATCAGATGTTATTACTGTTCCGAGGTAATTGTACCTATTCACTTGTTGAAGAATATTCCCATTTACTTGTATATTACACTGTGGTATTTCGTTCTTCTTAGTGACGACCATAATCTGTGTCTTTTTAAAATTTAATTCTAACCCTTGTTGTTCACTGTGTGTAACAACCGCATCTACTAAATTTTGCAGGTCCTGTTCAAACCACGCGGCCCATTATCGTTGTACCAGTCTATGCTGACTGAAAGTAAAACCATATCTACACCAATTTCATCGTATGAACATGTAATATCATTGCGCGATAGAATCATGACATCATGTGTGTTAGCAAAAGAAGCACTACAAAAATCTGGTGCTATCTACCGACAATACGCTAACAGAGGAAATAGAACCATTGCTCTGACGCCAGGACAGGACGTTCTTCTTCTTCTATTGCCAAGTGACAGACATCTTCTCACAGACTCTTGGCAAGGACCGTTTAAAGTGTTACGACAAATTTAGACAGTAGATTACGAAATTGCAGTTAGGGACAAACACAAGATTTTTCATATTAACATGCTTAAACCATATTACCACAGGGACGACGAACAAGTAGAGACTACAGCAAGCACAACAATAGTGGACCAGACAGACGACAACGATACTGACGAGATACCAACACCAGTACTGGACACGACAACCAACCTACAGGACATAAAGGTAAATCCCAAACTGACGCA
Source organism: Cepaea hortensis (assembly GCA_963921405.1). NCBI lineage: Eukaryota > Metazoa > Mollusca > Gastropoda > Stylommatophora > Helicidae > Cepaea > Cepaea hortensis. The sequence goes on from OY992886.1 coordinate 72,029,227, forward strand.
GACACAGACCGACAGTTGCAGACGAGTTTTACAAGAGTACAGTACAATTTTTTCTAACAACCCAGGACAGACAGACTTAGTGCATCATCATATTATTTTGACGTCTGACATCCCAATAAAATGCAGACCATATTCCATTCCTATACACTACGAAGACAAATTACACCAAGAAATTATTGTGTTAGAAGCAAACCATATCATCCGACGTTCACAGTCACATTTTTGTTCACCGATTGTCATTGTGAGAAAAAAGGACAACACAATAAGACTCTGTATTGGCTATAGGAAACTCAACAGCATTACACAGTTGGATTTAGAACCAATGAGCAACTGTGAAGACATACTAACTGAACTGACTGACTCACGTTACTTTACTAAACTTGACATGACAAAAGGTTACTGGCAAATACCTGTACATGCTGACAGCATATATCTGACAGCATTTGCTACACCCTGGGGACTATACGAATGGTGCAAGTTGCCATTCGGGCTAGTTAATGCTCCAGCAACCTTTGTCAGAATGACAAGACGACTTTTGACAGGCATTTCTAACATCATTTGGTACATGGACGACATTTGCATACATACAAAGAACATGACAGACCACGTAATAGCACTACAGCAGACATTCGACAGGATTAGTCAACATGGACTGACAATAAAACCATCCAAAGTTGATATAGCCTTTCAAGAAATTTCATTTTTGGGCTATAAGATCTCAAATGGCTTTATATCAACTGACGATAACATCATGTCTAGAATTTTGAAATTGTCGCTTCCGACAACCAAAAAAGAGTTGCGAAGTGTGCTAGGTCTTTTGAATTATTATAGACAATTTATTCCTCATTTTGCTGAATTGACCAAATGTTTCACTAATTTACTAACAAACAAACATCCAAATGTCATTGTAAATAGCGAATGTTTAAGGCCTGCATTTGCGAAAGTACTATCTTATTTTTCCAGTGAACCTATTCTAAAATTACCTGATCTTAGTACTATTTTCAGGTTAAGACTCGATGCGAGCTCCGTAGCCATTGGAGGGGGTACTGCTTCAAGAACACGACCAAATATTGTACCCTGTATACTACGTCTCCCGGAAATTGAACACCAGTGAACGAAATTACAGCACGCCGGAACTTGAAGCCCTCGCTCTTGTGTTCTCGGTACGTAAACTTTCGAGATTTATTTTAGGTAAACACTTCATTATTGAAACAGACAATAGTCCGTTGACGTTTATCACCAGTGGAACCCCAAGTAACCACAGAGTGGCCAGATGGTCCCTTCTTCTACAGGACTATAGCTTCGAAATCAGACATATACGAGGCTCACATAACTCACTGGCCGATCTTCTATCGAGATGTCCATACGACTCACCCAATAGCCAGGTAACACCAGAGCACATTGCAGATGGTGTATAAACTGCAACGTAAATAGTGCTCAACACGACAGCCAATTGTGACTTCATGTCAGTTACTCTGTGAAGAACAGTGTGATAGGGAAGATTTAATCTCCCATTGTAAATAAATTGTGTGCATACTATTATTATTATGCGAATGAATGTGTCGTATAATTGTGAGAGATGTGAAAGAATACCATTACTATTGTAAATATGTAGTATTATAAGAAATAGACACCACAAGTGTCACAGGACAGTACTACAGGACCCAAAGACTTACCGAGCTTGAACAGCGCCAAGTAATCCTGAGTACATCTACAAAGATGGTCCACGACGTTTTAACAAGTACGAATGATGACCTTGACAACCTAATCCGAGAATAAGACGGAAGAAGCTATCCAACAGCTGATGACAAGATCTGGGTGCGCTGTATATTTAAAGTCCATCTAAAACGAGAGACCTAGATTGTGCAACAACACAGCTCTACACTTCCGCTATATGTCCATATTAATTTGAAAGTTAGCAGACGATACTAAAATGTTTATAAATGTATGACAATTGTATGAAAATTTGGGTATGAAACATTGCCATATACGAAATTGTATATGTCGAGTTTTGTTAGATGTAATCTCAGCATTGTAACTTGATTTACGTTTTCACAAGAGTGACCTTTGGTACACTTTTGTCAATAAGTATCAAATTATGACACTAAGAAAGAAAATGTTACTTGTAATTTATTTTGCCGAAAGCATGATAATTACTGTCCCTAACTTTTGTTCCATAACCAAGGGACATAACTAAATATTGTTGGCGATGTGTAATTATGTATTGAAACTACCATGTTTGCCTAATGAGTATCACGTCAATGTGACGTCATGTGTATATGGGAAAACTTACAAAATCTGAAGACCTTCATTGGATATTCTATGAGATAAGGGTAGATGTCCAATGTCGGAGTTATCTTATAGGTAGATACTCACAGGCTGACCTGATTATTTGTAATTTTTCTTTTTGGTTGAGAGGTAGGGGCAAGTTAGCCGTAACCTACCGGACTGGCTGTGTCTCAGCGAGGTAAAAACCATGGAATTGATTGTACTTGACAAGTATGCTTGATGGGTAGGCATGGGCATTGTATGCATATTGTTTACTAATCACCTGTACATATTAAGATAAACCAAAGATTAACGTCAGATGAAGTGCAAAGTTCGATTCTGACAAGATAAAGAACAGCTATATAGAGTACATGAAAGGAAAACCTTTCATGAGAAAAAAAAAAGGGGGGGGGGGGGGAGAATGTCAGAGTCTCACCCAGAGTTATAACGCGTTGTCTGTACCAACGCCCGACAATGCAACGCTGAACTATGATAAGCACTACAGCTATAACGCGGCGTCGTCAACAACGCCAGGCAATCATCACTAAGCAGTCGGCGGTCAGCTGGAACACAGCGTAACATTGAGGGGTCACGCGGGCTGACTCGAGCACAACTGAGGTGTGTGCTAAAAGTCCAGGCAGACTAGGCTTGGGTGCCGTAACGGACTGACGTGTGAATGCGGCTTGAGAGTTTTATGCATGTCTTGATAGCTAGCCTGTATGACCGTTGGAGATGGAACGGCAGTGTGTTTGACTTGTAAGTGGAGTGCATTGATGTATTATTATATTGATGTATTGATTGCTTGTATTTATGATCTATTTGATAATGTGAATTGTGATTGCGCGAAGCCTGTATTGTTTCTGATGTGTGCAGTGCGCGAATAAATAGCGCGAATTATATTATCGGTTATTCGCCTCGTGTTATTTGATAAGCATATTTAGTATCACACTTGTCAAGATACGAGCCATAGTTCTTGCGCTACGCAAGACTTTGACAGAAACCATGGGGACTGTTCAAATGAAGCTAAAAAGCGACTGAGAAAAGCAATGGAGAGTTTCAACTTTATGGAGAAAAAAACAACAACCTATTTCACAAAATCAGCATACAAATACAAGAAAAGTGTTTTAAAAAAACACACCTTTCTAATGGCAACATATGGATGTTAATAACGGTCCATTAAGCAAAGATAAAGCAGAAAATTAGAATGCTGGACTTTAGTGTCACATAAATAATTTTAGAATACGCTGTGAAGAGGAGGAAGGAGAAAAATACGCTACACAGTGTATCAATATTGAAGACAACTTTCCCGCAAACCGTCTCCTGACTCGGAAATAGTAGTACTTTGGTCGTATTAAAGGCATAGTGATTTCTAGTTGTTGTTGTGTGTGTTTGGGAATCGTGTGGAAGGCTGTAAATTTAAATTGTGAAGCCCTCCGATACATCGGTGTACAGGTTGTCTGAGAGGATAAAAGGTTCTTGCATCTAAATAGGTGAGGCTTGTGAGAAAGTTCATAATCCCGTATACCCGCGTTCGAAACACAGCTGCGGGGGATTTGGCAGCAGACCGCCTTGCGATGTTTTTTTAAAGGAAATGGTATGGTTGCCGGTCGTTCAGAAAGCAATGTCAAACTACTGAATGTAACTTTGGCAAGAGATCACAACAGACAAAATGCTGATATTGACTGCAACGTCATGTAAAAGATATGCAACTAACTAACTGGTGAGTAGTATCCTCGGAGACTTGCAGATCTTTCATTCCCCATTTCAAGCTCTAGATTCAGTGGAGTGTGCAAGCCCAGTTATGGCACTTCACATCTTCGGAGAGGTGTTTTAGAATTGACACAAGGTCATGATTCAAGGCAGCACATACCGACTTACTCTGATTAGTTCTAGACTGGTCATGTTCCCTCTTGGCGTTTTAGATATTTCATTGTCAATAGTACCCCAACCGCATGCCCACAGGATTATAGTGATTTAGACAGAACAGTAATTCAAAACAAAGATCCCGAAAGATGAGGCATGGTTCGAACAAAACGACTGTTTATACATGACTTTAAAGACACTCTGACTTGGAAATACGCGAGACGGGGGAAATTGCGTTGGATCGAAAGTCTTGCCAGAGGCCTGTAATAAGATCACCTATCTAAAAAGGACTTGCTACTTGAAGGTATCTCACATCGCTAGTTTTCTTTACCACTTGCCTAATTCTTTAAAAGATCACTGCAAAAGTCAACCAAACACTGCACTTCAACGCTTTCTGGCTCTTTCCGTCTCCGAGAGAGAAGTTGGGGTTGGGGGGGGGGACGGGTGGCGATATCATCTCTACTAGGAACCATTGATCTAAGAGTGTTGTCCGTCTGCTTTTAATGTTACTGGTTTTATGGCACGTGCAATGATTGCTTCGGAGCATGTAGTCATCAAGATATCAGGCAGGCATCCGACTATAGTTTGTTGCATAAACAAATTTGGATGGGTAAATGAACTGGTCACAAAATCCTGATAATTCAATAGCCCAGTGGATCTGAAGACGTAACATGAGTATTACTTTGGTCATATTAAAAGTCATAGTGATTTACAAGCACGAGTATTGATCCGCACACATAAACGATAGCGATAAGGAAATATAAATCACAGAATATACTAGATAACTAAAAGTAACTTATAGACACATCAGCAATCTAGCTAATCGCTTCCCTCTCAGGAGCCGCGGTATTGCATTGGTTAGTTCGCTTGCCTACCGGCCCGGTGGTTATGTGTTCAAATCCTTTTGAGGTAGGTTTGTTTCATTGGCCTGGGCTTTAAAAATGACCCACCCTAAAATTGGTGCCAGGAAATTTTCAGCGAAGTAAAATCGGCAGGCCTAATATTGACAACGGCACCCAATGAGTTTCTGTTGGTCTATAATCATAAGACTGGTACCATATACCAATGCACCCCACGGCGTGAAAAAAAATATCATTAAATGTTTGATTTCCCAAAATGACGACATAGATTTACTGAAAGAAGTGCATTTGAATACGCGACCACCTAAACATCAGAAATATGTCATCGCCACAAGAGTTTATTAGAGTCTCACACTCTTGTAGCACCGCCGTCTACCGCATTAACTTATGTCACCACCACACTAGTCTATTTCTCACACTCCCACAGCGTCGTCTTCTATCACAATAACTTATGTCACCACCACACTAGTCTATTTCTCACACTCCCACAGCGTCGTCTTCTATCACAATAACTTATGTCACCACCACACTAGTCTATTTCTCACACTCCCACAGCGTCGTCTTCTATCACAATAACTTATGTCACCACCACACTAGTCTATGTCTCACACTCACACAGCACCGCCTTCTATCGCACTAACTTATGTGATCTCCACACTAGTCTATGTCTCACACTCTCACAGCACCAACTTCTATCGCACTAACTTATGTCATCTCCACACTAGTCTATGTCTCACACTCTCACAGCACCAACTTCTATCGTACTAACTTATGGCATCTCCACACTAGTCTATGTCTCACACTCTCACAGCACCGCCTTCTATCGCACTAACTTATGTCATCTCCACAATAGTCTTGGTCTCACACTCTCACAACAGCGACATCTATCGCACTAACTTATGTCATCTCCACGCTAATCTATTAGTCTCACACTCTCACAGCACCGCCTTCTATCGCACTAACTTATGTCATCTCCACAATAGTCTATGTCTCACACTCTCACAGCACCGCCTTCTATCGCACTAACTTATGTCATCTCCACAATAGTCTATGTCTCACACTCTCACAGCACCGCCTTCTATCGCACTAACTTATGTCACCACCACACTAGTCTATGTCACACACTCCCACAGCACAGCCTTCTATCGCACTAACTTATGTGATCTCCACACTAGTCTATGTCTCACACTCTCACAGCACCAACTTCTATCGCACTAACTTATGTGATCTCCACACTAGTCTATGTCTCACACTCTCACAGCACCAACTTCTATCGTACTAACTTATGGCATCTCCACACTAGTCTATGTCTCACACTCTCACAGCACCGCCTTCTATCGCACTAACTTATGTCATCTCCACAATAGTCTTGGTCTCACACTCTCACAACAGCGACATCTATCGCACTAACTTATGTCATCTCCACGCTAATCTATTAGTCTCACACTCTCACAGCACCGCCTTCTATCGCACTAACTTATGTCATCTCCACAATAGTCTATGTCTCACACTCTCACAGCACCGCCTTCTATCGCACTAACTTATGTCATCTCCACAATAGTCTATGTCTCACACTCTCACAGCACCGCCTTCTATCGCACTAACTTATGTCATCTCCACATGTCACGGGATACTGTGAGTTAATGATTCCCTGATAACCTAGTAAGAGTAAATACAATGAAGGAGAAGGGTTAACAATCTAGTCGTTCAATCTGAGAGAAGGATAAATTAAAGATCATTGACCGACAGATATAAAAATAGGATACAGGTGTTCGCAGAGGTCATTGCCAGACGATCTGATCGGACGGACAGGGGGAAAAGGGGAGATCGAGTTGGGGAAAAATGAACGGAGGAAGCGATCAACGGGTTCGGATGCTTTGAAGTATTAGCGTAAGGGGAACCAGGGAAACAGCGTACCCACGGAACGAACCGAGCAACTGGCCACTACGTGATTTCACCGCCTTTTGATGTGCAGGATACGTCAAGAGACGAGTGTTGAGGTATGGACATCAAACAATAACGGAGGATTGGACACTCAATATAAATAGTAGAAACGGGGTTTTCTGTTTAGTGTGTGTTCCAAACTGGGCTGAATTATCTATGCATCCTGAGTGGGGAAAGAAATACACGTCCCTAATGGTTGAAAGAATATGGGATATTAGTGTTTTATTCGCTAGTGTATTTCAATTCCAGGATGATAAGTGAATATATAAGGTATTATATCCTTGGCGTAATAGTTAAGTATAGGGAAATAGATGTGTGTGTGCATAGCGTTTACCATTGCTTTCTATTAGTGAATAGTTTAGACTTGGTGAATTCATATGTCTTATGTCGGTGTATCCTTCGAAAGCCTTTTCATTACGGCTGGAGAGGACACTTACATAAGTAGTATTAAGTGGCAGACGCATATCACGTGATTTACTTTACATCTCACAGGTTCCAGTTCTCATACTGATATATCAGAGAAGATAGACACATACGTCTTGTGTACAGAAAAAGCTTGGTTGATAAACTCAAGGCATTTCATTTGAGGGGAGATCAAATACCTCAATAAATCTTCGGAACCAACAACAATACATCCTGGCCTACCACAGGGATCACCATTATCTCCGGTACTGTTTAACGCCTACACAGTGAGAATCACCAGTGAGCAGATCACTGGACCTGGCAGGACATTGTCATATGCCGATGATGTTTTAGTGTATCGTCAGGGTAAGGATAAAGAGGAGGTTGCTGTGGAACTACAAATCGAACTCAATCGCATAAGTACTTGGTGTGATGAAGCTGGGGCAATGGTCAACCCAACAAAGGCAACAGTGACTTGGTTCTCGTTGAATAATCATATTGTCAACACTCCAACACCAACTGTAATGCTGTGTTCAGAGACGGTGGAAAGAACGCAGGCAATGAATTACCCGGGGATACGGTTTGATCGAAGCCTTGCTTATAATGTGCACATAGACCAGGTGATAACAAAGGCCAAGCGGGGTTTGGCAGCGATGCGGGTGATGGCGGCAGCAAACTGTGAGCAGCGCCATCTATGTCTTCTGTACGAGGGGCTGGTCATGTCTGTTTTGGAGTATGCAATGGCAATCCTGACTCTCAGCCATAAGCAGATAGAAAGGATGGAAAGGATACAGAATGAAGCTATGCGCATTATTCTTGGATGTACAAGAGATACAGCATGCAGGGCGATGCGCTACCTTCTTGATTTTCCAACCATTGAAGAGAGAATACAAGGTTGCAGGGCACGCGCCTACCTCAGAGTTAACGCAAACACACAACATCCACTGCATAGTGAAATTAGGAAGGTGAAGGGCAGCAGGTTAAAAAGAGGAAGGTCGCGGATGGGTCAAGCCGAAGACATTCTTCAACAGGTGTGTTCACTTGAGGACTTAGAACCTGGCGAGGAGTGGGTGCAAGTGCCAACAGACTTCTGCACATCCTTTTCAGTTTGCATCCAACTAGATAGAAAATGCAGACAAGAAAATCCGGCTGCTGTTGAGGCTGAAGTACAAGCGTTGATTTTCGAGAATTCGCTAGACGGTGACGCGGTCATCTACACAGATGGGTCGGTCGTCCGACATGTGAGAAGCTCATGGGCCTTTACAGCTCGGGCCGGAGGGAGAATTGTGAAGGAGGACTCTGGTGCTTTCACTGAAACCACAAGTAGCCTGACCATGGAAGTCATGGCAGTAAGTAAAGCAATAACATGGCTCGAGACACAGACATTCACTAGGGCTTGTTTCCTCAGCGACTCAATGAACATGATCAAGAGGTTAGACGAGGGATCGATCCGAAGAGAATGGTTGCTGCCTCTGGAGAGGTCTCGACTGGCAAAGATTAGTTTCATCTTTGTGCCAGGGCATGCGGGAGTACAAGGAAATGAGCGGGCTGACAAGCTCGCAGGTGAGGCTACTGTGGAGGGTGGACGCGCCATGGACCAGGCTGACATCCTGAATGCTCTACGAGAAGTAAGACTTTTGCGAGAACCAAGTGATGACTGTGAATCTACAACAATGGCCAGACTGCGAGAGCAGCAAATTAAAAGAGGGGTGGCCAAACAAGAACACTACGCAGGAAGCCAAAGAAGATTGATAAACCAACACAGAACTGGCGTCGTTAGTCGCTACACGTTGCGGGATTTGCTGAGGAGGGGTCCGAGCACTTATGGACTGAATGGTTCGATGTGCAATGAGGATGATCTGTCGACTACCTAACTAACTAACTAACTTACTGCCTTAGGGTCTCTTTACTCAACCTGCTGACTTACCTTCAGTTACCATGGCCACTCATAAACTAGAGATGGATGAATTGAGGGAAAGGGGTGAAGCAATGGGGTTGTCTGGACAAGCCCTATCCGAGTATATACAAGTGGTAGAAAGAGAGCGTCGTCAAGCAGAAAGAGAAGATAGAAAGGCAGAGCTCGAGCTGACAAGAAACTGGAACAGGGGGCCAAGAAACTGGAAATGGAACAGGAGGCCAAGAAACTGGAACAGGAGACCAAGAAACTGGAAATGGAACAGGAGGCCAAGAAACTGGAAATAGAACAGGAGGTCAGGAGACTGGGACTGGAACAGGACAACAAGAGGTTACAAGCAGAGGAAGCCAACAAGATACGGGAACATGAATACCGCATGCGAGAGCTAGAACTCAAGACACAAACTAAGAGGGAAATAGGTGCAGCAGAAGGAAGTTCATCTTCACCTGGGACAACCAACATGAATGGATCTAGCTGCCATGCAATGAAGTTTCCCTTAGCTGTTTATGATGAGTCTAAAGAAAAATTTGACAACTTTGCGAATCGCTTTGAGGCAATGGCAGTCGCTATGGGACTGGATAGAAGCCGATGGGCTCTTAAATTATCCCAGGCATTACGTGGTTCGGGGTACGAGGTCTACACACACCTACCACCAGGACATGAAAATCATTACGAGGTATTAAAAGCCGCTTTAATGAAGCATTATGAAGTCACAGCACAAACGTATCGGAAGAAGTTTAGATCGTCTAGACGAGAGCCGGGAGAGCTATTCGCCGCCTATAGTCTGAGGCTGAAATCCTATCTCCAGAAATGGATGGATTTGGCAGAGTTCAAGCGGGACTATGAGAGTTTGGAAGAGCTAATGGTGGTCGACCAGATGCGACAGCAAATGTCAGAACCACTGAAGACATTTTTAGGAGAACAAGGGGCGGAACGGTTGGATGTTGTGAATAAGCTAGCGGAAAGATTCGTAGAAGTCCACGGGGAAGCTAAAGAAACCTATATACCCACCACCAAAGGTCAGGAGAAACAAGAGAAAAAGAAACCTAAAAACTGGGAAGGAGAAAAAGTGGAACCTTATATAAAGGCGTCAACGGAGAGTTCAGAGAATGTGAAGGAAGGAAACCAGAACACCTCGAATTCTCCAGCTAAACGACCGTGGTATGAGAAATGGTGTTCGATTTGCAAGTCGCCCTCTCATAACACAAAGGACTGCAGATTGAAACCGAAAAGTTCTTACTTCGCGGCATGCCAAGTGATTCATAAGCAGAGGATCACCGACACGGCTGAGGTCGGCGGAGAAGCTCTGACCAAAGAGAGCCCACGGAAAGTTTGGAAGGGAAAATGGTGCACACACTACCGGTCGAAAACACATAATACTGTGGACTGCAGATGCAAGGCAGAAGACGCCAATTGCATAACCAACCTCGAGGAATCAAAAGAGGAAGGCAAGGAAACGGTCAAGGAGATGGAAGACACTCCGGACCAAGAGAGGCCACCTGTGGTCGAACTGATTAAAGTCAATGGCCAGCAGGTTGTTTGTCTCTACGATACCGGGTTGGATGGGGAAGCTGTGATAGACGCCAGCATGGTAAGCCCAGACCAACTTACAGGGGAGACCATAGAAATACAGCCGGCAATGATGAGTGCTGTTACCATGACGCTGCCAATCGCCAAGGTGGAGATTAAATCCAGGTACGTCACGGGCATTATTCCAGCTGCTGTATTATCTGACTCCTTATTTCCCATGATCATTGGCACGAAATATGTCTTTTTGGGGATGCCCAAACCGCCAGCCCACCAGGGAACAGTAGCCAGTGGATTTCAAGGGAAGGAAAAAGAGGCAGAGACACTATGCGACAACTCAGAGATAGGAGAATTGCATTCTGCCCAGAGGAAGGATACTACGTTGTATCCTTGCTACAGGAAGCTGCAAAGAAGTGCTGAGCCACCAGAACGGGGACAGTACTTTCTGAAGAATCGACTACTCTATCGGAGAGCTGGGAGGGGAGATAACCTGTACGAGCAGTGGGTGGTTCCAGAGACCCACCGTCCTCACATTCTTCAGAGTGGACACACCATAGCCGAGAATCGACATATGGGCGTCAGAGAGACCTTGCAGCAAATTTCCGGCCATTATTGCTGGCCAGGAATGACCGGAGATGTACGTCGGTTTGTGAAGTCTTGTTCAGAGTGCCAGAAAGCACCACCCAACAAGCGAATTAAGAGGAAACTAGCTCTTAAGGTGGAAGACAAAGTGGAAGTATGGGGTCCAGAAGAGACTAATATACTACAAGTAGGATGGAAAGGACCTTATCCTGTGGAAAAGGTTGTGTCCAAGAACATCTACAAAATCCTGATCGGGGAAGAGCAGAAAAATCTCCCTAGACATCTCATTAGGAAATATGAGGAGAGATCAGGGAGCAAAGCTTCGCACTTTATGGTGATGGCAGCCATTGGGACAAAGGTTACCAGTCCAGACGAAGACCAGAGATCGCCAGTACAACATAGGAGGACCTATGGGATAGTACGTGATAGGTCAGATTTACCTAACGAAGGAAGGAGGGAAATCACACGTCAGGGAAAGGACAAGAGGGAAACCTTCACTAGTAACCAAGTTCAGAAGGGGTGGGTAACGTCGGGAAAGACGCGGGATACCCAGGACTCCACCCGAAGATTTGCTGACCAGATCCAATATCGCCCAAGATGGTCCTGGAAGCACAAGTCCGGGAGGTTTGGGAAAGACGACTCGGTCCAACGAGGACGAGGAGGAACATCCCCAGAGGCAAAGCCGGGGGAAACCAAGAGAATATGGAAACAGTGTTACAGTAAGGATGGGACGATCCGTCAGTATTGTGAGCCATCGCTTACGCCAGTCGAAAGGAGGTCTACTGAACGTACAGGGGTGATGTGCCAACACTAATGGTGATCATGAGTAGTATGGTAGGCTGTCCATGAGGTTGCCTACTGGATGAGGTGCTGATCCTTGTGAGAATCCAGACATATCATCAACACTTAATGTTCATAGCTACTTCACAGAAGCTCAACGCAAGATTGATGAGATGGTAGTTGGTACTACAGCCGTACAACTTCACCGTGGAATACATTCCTGGTAAGGAGAATGTAGGAGCGGATTTCCTATCTAGACATCCAACTCCAGAGGAAGAAGAATAGGTTGGAGGATCATAGGAATCAAACCTACAGTGAGGAAGAGTCGACGCGGTCAACACTCTTAAGAGGGGGCCTATGTCACGGGATACTGTGAGTTAATGATTCCCTGATAACCTAGTAAGAGTAAATACAATGAAGGAGAAGGGGTAACAATCTAGTCGTTCAATCTGAGAGAAGGATAAATTAAAGATCATTGACCGACAGATATAAAAATAGGATACAGGTGTTCGCAGAGGTCATTGCCAGACGATCTGATCGGACGGACAGGGGGAAAAGGGGAGATCGAGTTGGGGAAAAATGAACGGAGGAAGCGATCAACGGGTTCGGATGCTTTGAAGTATTAGCGTAAGGGGAACCAGGGAAACAGCGTACCCATGGAACGAACCGAGCAACTGGCCACTACGTGATTTCACCGCCTTTTGATGTGCAGGATACGTCAAGAGACGAGTGTTGAGGTATGGACATCAAACAATAACGGAGGATTGGACACTCAATATAAATAGTAGAAACGGGGTTTTCTGTTTAGTGTGTGTTCCAAACTGGGCTGAATTATCTATGCATCCTGAGTGGGGAAAGAAATACACGTCCCTAATGGTTGAAAGAATATGGGATATTAGTGTTTTATTCGCTAGTGTATTTCAATTCCAGGATGATAAGTGAATATATAAGGTATTATATCCTTGGCGTAATAGTTAAGTATAGGGAAATAGATGTGTGTGTGCATAGCGTTTACCATTGCTTTCTATTAGTGAATAGTTTAGACTTGGTGAATTCATATGTCTTATGTCGGTGTATCCTTCGAAAGCCTTTTCATTACGGCTGGAGAGGACACTTACATAAGTAGTATTAAGTGGCAGACGCATATCACGTGATTTACTTTACATCTCACAGGTTCCAGTTCTCATACTGATATATCAGAGAAGATAGACACATACGTCTTGTGTACAGAAAAAGCTTGGTTGATAAACTCAAGGCATTTCATTTGAGGGGAGATCAAATACCTCAATAAACCAAGGACGAACATAGACAGGGTCAAATAGGGAGACGAAATAAAAGATTGTCTTCAATGAACTTTGAAAAAGAAGCAAAGGATATCCAGATAACCAAAGTAACAATGAAAAAGGAAGATAATCTGGCGGAAAGCAAAACCAAATAAAACTACATACGTTTATACTGTAGACTCATAGTGAAGAACCAATAGACAAGTCAGAACAGTGCTAGTCGTTAGAGACAATAGGCAGGACTGTAGTAATGTGGTTTTTCCGGTGTTGGATTATGAATTTCATGAAACAGACTCTGGCGAAGTCATAGACTTACTGGAATATTATTACTTTACGGTGATCCAGTGGTGAACAGTTTTGTTTCGTTCAATAACGGATTTACCTTCAGACTCAAGCCTACGGAACATCCAGGGTGAGACCTGTTCTGTTTTATGTGATGTCCTGTGGTTTGGCCGATTGAATGGGCGAGAGGTGATACCAAGACTAGACATTCCGAGTTCATTCTTGCACCAACAATAGAATACACTACCTACTACACCTACACAGTCCATACATACACCAGACATAGTTTTTATTAATAAATATTTTATTATTGTTGAAGGAAATTGTTGTCGGAGTATGTGATGGAGGAATAATAGAAAGAGAGAAAGGAATAGATATATGGAAGGGAAGACAGAAGGGAGGAGTGTAGACAGAAGTCAGTCAATAATCCCAAAGAAGAAGAAGTAATAAGGTGTGCTTGTTCATTCCACGTTCCTCCCGGGAAAACAAGTCACATAAAATGGTGGAGCGAGCGGGGTAATACATAATACCTACATTAAAGGACAGACATAACAGGTCGTATGCATAGAGGGGTACCTGCATATTGGCACAGGCATAGCGGAGTACCTGCATGTTGGGACATACTTATTGGAATATAAATAAGTATACATTGATGACTTTTAATGGAAGGACGTCCATTGGATATATGGTGTCATTTCATTTAGGTTAGAGACATTACATTAATGTTCGGGACCTTACAGTGAGAAAGATTCGGACAGGGTGATTGTGGATAGGTGTTCAAACACAGTACTTACCTGTTCACACTTTCACACGTCTACATAAGTCTGTATCCTATATCTTCTCGTGAGGTTGTGAGAGTAGTTGTGGTGTACTGTGTGATGTCATATATAACATAGAGATATTGACATATACATATATTTATGTGAGATAAGTAGTACGTACTTACTGCCTTGCGACTTCCGGTTTCAAGATGGCGACGGACGGTCGTGTTGTTTTGTGTTCGTTAACTTTTTCGCGTAGGGGATGGATTTATTCATCTCTTGCGTGTAATTGGTGTGCCAGGATGTAAAACCAGGAGTTTCTACTCAAGATCTGCGCGGGTGCTACGGAGTTCGTGCATCGAGCGAAGCCATCCTTGAGTGAATTTTCAGCAGCGTGTGTGGTTTTCTCAGTCTGTGTTTACGTTTTTTCAACATGGCGGAACAACGTGTGTTTTTCGTGCGATCAGCAGTCAACATACCGAAGCGGCGTGGTAGCCGCGCAGGGATAAAGAAGCAAGGTAACCGTGGTGGTTTGAGGCGTTTTAGACTCAAGTGTCATTGTCTAGGACTCAGGAATATCCGTATTCTATATTGGAACTGTGCCAGTGTAAAACAACGGGGCTCTATTTTAGAAACCCTAGTTTACAGGAACGACATTGTAGTACTCCAGGAGACGAGACTGGGCGATCAGCTACTCCAAATTGACGGCTTCAAATGTTTCTACAACAGACGACATCTGGGAATGGCGATTCTCGTTCGCGACAGCATGGTGGCGTCAGAGCTAGACATGTCCAGTTGGGACAATGACGATATACAAATACAGGCGTTGAGAGTTCAATCCAGTATACCATTCTTGTTGGTTAATGTTTATGCCCGCAATGCCAGTGTGGACGCCCAGAAGTGGCAGTGCTTAAGTGGCATATTAGGCCACGAGAGAAATGTTATTTTCTGTGGTGACTTCAACGCTAAAGGCAGATCATGGGGAAAAACTTCCTCCAATACACAGGGGGAGGAGCTCGAGACTGCACTGGAAACCATCGACCTGGTTTGTATCAACAGTGGCTGTGTCACCAGGACAGCAAGCCGTCCGGGCGATGAGGACAGTGCTATTGATCTGGCGCTAGTTTCACCTTCACTCACTACAGTGTGTAGATGGGGTGTCCTAGGACACCATGACAGCGAACACCACCCTTGCAGCATACTGGTGGAGAAAGGTAGAACCAGGCAGCACAAGCTAAAGGTAAAGACGTTCCAGTATGACAGTACAGGGCAAGATGTGGTGAGTAAAATAAGACGTGACAAGCGCAGAACGTTTCAGGGCAGGAAAAAAAGCTGGGAGCAGCCACCGTGGTGGAGTTTCGAGGTGGAGAAGGCTTGGGTGGATAAGCGTAGTGCTGTAAGGAGATGGCAAAATGCCAAGAAGAACAGAGCTGGTCATCCTAGTCCCTGCTTGCACTTAGAAAGAGAGATGCACACAAAAGTAAGCTACTTCAAAAAACTGGTCAAGGTTGTTAAAAGCGTAAAATGGGCAGAGGTGTGTCAAAGAGTAAGCACAGACAAGTCACTGAAATTGTTCTGGCGACTACATAAAAGCATGAGTGGTGTAGTCAAGAATAAGAGCATTTCTGACTTCCAAGGTGCTGACCTCATCTGGCAGAGGACTGACGAGGACAAGGGCAAAGCCCTCTTTGAACGCTACCTTGAGCAGAGCAACCAGACAGACATGGGAGGCCGAAATCTGGCCAAGGAGGTCACCTCAGACAGATGCAAGGCCCAGAACACCTCGGATGAAGACACAGTGACAGTGAAAGAAATCAAGGCTGTGCTTCGACGATCAAAAAACAGTGCTCCAGGTCCTGATGGCATAAGATACGACGACATAAATAGGTGTACCGACAATGAGCTAGAGAAACTAGCAGACATGTACAACAACAGTATAGGGAGTGCTGGCATCAAGGAGGAATGGTTACACAGCTATCTGATTCCCTTGCCGAAGCCTGACAAAGACCACAAAAAAATTCAGGGATATCGAATTATAACCATGCAGAATACAATAGGCAAGCTGCTGGAGAAGGTAATTGCCAGGAAAATATCAAGCCAACTAGAGAGGCAAGGTGTTTTCCCACCCACCCTGGGTGGGTACCATCCAAAAAGAGAAACCTGGACCAATGCAGCAGTCTTTGCCCAGGATGTCTATGAAGGTTTCCACTCAGGCACTGAAACCGTTGCTGCAGCGATTGATCTTGAGGACGCATACAACAGAGTACCACTGGATGTTTTAATGTTTCAGCTTCTCGAACTAAACGTAAGTCCATTCCTCCTTAGTTGGATCGCTGCAGCCCTCCTCCAACGGAAAGCAGTTTTTAGATGTGGCAGTTGGACTTCGGAACCAACAACAATACATCCTGGCCTACCACAGGGATCACCATTATCTCCGGTACTGTTTAACGCTTACACAGTGAGAATCACCAGTGAGCAGATCACTGGACCTGGCAGGACATTGTCATATGCCGATGATGTTTTAGTGTATCGTCAGGGTAAGGATAAAGAGGAGGTTGCTGTGGAACTACAAATTGAACTCAATCGCATAAGTACTTGGTGTGATGAAGCTGGGGCAATGGTCAACCCAACAAAGGCAACAGTGACTTGGTTCTCGTTGAATAATCATATTGTCAACACTCCAACACCAACTGTAATGCTGTGTTCAGAGACGGTGGAAAGAACGCAGGCAATGAATTACCCGGGGATACGGTTTGATCGAAGCCTTGCTTATAATGTGCACATAGACCAGGTGATAACAAAGGCCAAGCGGGGTTTGGCAGCGATGCGGGTGATGGCGGCAGCAAACTGTGAGCAGCGCCATCTATGTCTTCTGTACGAGGGGCTGGTCATGTCTGTTTTGGAGTATGCAATGGCAATCCTGACTCTCAGCCATAAGCAGATAGAAAGGATGGAAAGGATACAGAATGAAGCTATGCGCATTATTCTTGGATGTACAAGAGATACAGCATGCAGGGCGATGCGCTACCTTCTTGATTTTCCAACCATTGAAGAGAGAATACAAGGTTGCAGGGCACGCGCCTACCTCAGAGTTAACGCAAACACACAACATCCACTGCATAGTGAAATTAGGAAGGTGAAGGGCAGCAGGTTAAAAAGAGGAAGGTCGTGGATGGGTCAAGCCGAAGACATTCTTCAACAGGTGTGTTCACTTGAGGACTTAGAACCTGGCGAGGAGTGGGTGCAAGTGCCAACAGACTTCTGCACATCCTTTTCAGTTTGCATCCAACTAGATAGAAAATGCAGACAAGAAAATCCGGCTGCTGTTGAGGCTGAAGGACAAGCGTTGATTTTCGAGAATTCGCTAGACGGTGACGCGGTCATCTACACAGATGGGTCGGTCGTCCCACATGTGAGAAGCTCATGGGCCTTTACAGCTCGGGCCGGAGGGAGAATTGTGAAGGAGGACTCTGGTGCTTTCACTGAAACCACAAGTAGCCTGACCATGGAAGTCATGGCAGTAAGTAAAGCAATAACATGGCTCGAGACACAGACATTCACTAGGGCTTGTTTCCTCAGCGACTCAATGAACATGATCAAGAGGATAGAGGAGGGATCGATCCGAAGAGAATGGTTGCTGCCTCTGGAGAGGTCTCGACTGGCAAAGATTAGTTTCATCTTCGTGCCAGGGCATGCGGGAGTACAAGGAAATGAGCGGGCTGACAAGCTCGCAGGTGAGGCTACTGTGGAGGGTGGACGCGCCATGGACCAGGCTGACATCCTGAATGCTCTACGAGAAGTAAGACTTTTGCGAGAACCAAGTGATGACTGTGAATCTACAACAATGGCCAGACTGCGAGAGCAGCAAATTAAAAGAGGGGTGGCCAAACAAGAACACTACACAGGAAGCCAAAGAAGATTGATAAACCAACACAGAACTGGCGTCGTTAGTCGCTACACGTTGCGGGATTTGCTGAGGAGGGGATCCGAGCACTTATGGACTGAATGGTTCGATGTGCAATGAGGATGATCTGTCGACTAACTAACTAACTAACTAACTTACTGCCTTAGGGTCTCTTTACTCAACCTGCTGACTTACCTTCAGTTACCATGGCCACTCATAAACTAGAGATGGATGAATTGAGGGAAAGGGGTGAAGCAATGGGGTTGTCTGGACAAGCCCTATCCGAGTATATACAAGTGGTAGAAAGAGAGCGTCGTCAAGCAGAAAGAGAAGATAGAAAGGCAGAGCTCGAGCTGACAAGAAACTGGAACAGGAGGCCAAGAAACTGGAAATGGAACAGGAGGCCAAGAAACTGGAACAGGAGGCCAAGAAACTGGAAATGGAACAGGAGGCCAAGAAACTGGAAATAGAACAGGAGGTCAGGAGACTGGGACTGGAACAGGACAACAAGAGGTTACAAGCAGAGGAAGCCAACAAGATACGGGAACATGAATACCGCATGCGAGAGCTAGAACTCAAGACACAAACTAAGAGGGAAATAGGTGCAGCAGAAGGAAGTTCATCTTCACCTGGGACAACCAACATGAATGGATCTAGCTGCCATGCAATGAAGTTTCCCTTAGCTGTTTATGATGAGTCTAAAGAAAAATTTGACAACTTTGCGAATCGCTTTGAGGCAATGGCAGTCGCTATGGGACTGGATAGAAGCCGATGGGCTCTTAAATTATCCCAGGCATTACGTGGTTCGGGGTACGAGGTCTACACACACCTACCACCAGGACATGAAAATCATTACGAGGTATTAAAAGCCGCTTTAATGAAGCATTATGAAGTCACAGCACAAACGTATCGGAAGAAGTTTAGATCGTCTAGACGAGAGCCGGGAGAGCTATTCGCCGCCTATAGTCTGAGGCTGAAATCCTATCTCCAGAAATGGATGGATTTGGCAGAGTTCAAGCGGGACTATGAGAGTTTGGAAGAGCTAATGGTGGTCGACCAGATGCGACAGCAAATGTCAGAACCACTGAAGACATTTTTAGGAGAACAAGGGGCGGAACGGTTGGATGTTGTGAATAAGCTAGCGGAAAGATTCGTAGAAGTCCACGGGGAAGCTAAAGAAACCTATATACCCACCACCAAAGGTCAGGAGAAACAAGAGAAAAAGAAACCTAAAAACTGGGAAGGAGAAAAAGTGGAACCTTATATAAAGGCGTCAACGGAGAGTTCAGAGAATGTGAAGGAAGGAAACCAGAACACCTCGAATTCTCCAGCTAAACGACCGTGGTATGAGAAATGGTGTTCGATTTGCAAGTCGCCCTCTCATAACACAAAGGACTGCAGATTGAAACCGAAAAGTTCTTACTTCGCGGCATGCCAAGTGATTCATAAGCAGAGGATCACCGACACGGCTGAGGTCGGCGGAGAAGCTCTGACCAAAGAGAGCCCACGGAAAGTTTGGAAGGGAAAATGGTGCACACACTACCGGTCGAAAACACATAATACTGTGGACTGCAGATGCAAGGCAGAAGACGCCAATTGCATAACCAACCTCGAGGAATCAAAAGAGGAAGGCAAGGAAACGGTCAAGGAGATGGAAGACACTCCGGACCAAGAGAGGCCACCTGTGGTCGAACTGATTAAAGTCAATGGCCAGCAGGTTGTTTGTCTCTACGATACCGGGTTGGATGGGGAAGCTGTGATAGACGCCAGCATGGTAAGCCCAGACCAACTTACAGGGGAGACCATAGAAATACAGCCGGCAATGATGAGTGCTGTTACCATGACGCTGCCAATCGCCAAGGTGGAGATTAAATCCAGGTACGTCACGGGCATTATTCCAGCTGCTGTATTATCTGACTCCTTATTTCCCATGATCATTGGCACGAAATATGTCTTTTTGGGGATGCCCAAACCGCCAGCCCACCAGGGAACAGTAGCCAGTGGATTTCAAGGGAAGGAAAAAGAGGCAGAGACACTATGCGACAACTCAGAGATAGGAGAATTGCATACTGCCCAGAGGAAGGATACTACGTTGCATCCTTGCTACAGGAAGCTGCAAAGAAGTGCTGAGCCACCAGAACGGAGACAGTACTTTCTGAAGAATCGACTACTCTATCGGAGAGCTGGGAGGGGAGATAACCTGTACGAGCAGTGGGTGGTTCCAGAGACCCACCGTCCTCACATTCTTCAGAGTGGACACACCATAGCCGAGAATCGACATATGGGCGTCAGAGAGACCTTGCAGCAAATTTCCGGCCATTATTGCTGGCCAGGAATGACCGGAGATGTACGTCGGTTTGTGAAGTCTTGTTCAGAGTGCCAGAAAGCACCACCCAACAAGCGAATTAAGAGGAAACTAGCTCTTAAGGTGGAAGACAAAGTGGAAGTATGGGGTCCAGAAGAGACTAATATACTACAAGTAGGATGGAAAGGACCTTATCCTGTGGAAAAGGTTGTGTCCAAGAACATCTACAAAATCCTGATCGGGGAAGAGCAGAAAAATCTCCCTAGACATCTCATTAGGAAATATGAGGAGAGATCAGGGAGCAAAGCTTCGCACTTTATGGTGATGGCAGCCATTGGGACAAAGGTTACCAGTCCAGACGAAGACCAGAGATCGCCAGTACAACATAGGAGGACCTATGGGATAGTACGTGATAGGTCAGATTTACCTAACGAAGGAAGGAGGGAAATCACACGTCAGGGAAAGGACAAGAGGGAAACCTTCACTAGTAACCAAGTTCAGAAGGGGTGGGTAACGTCGGGAAAGACGCGGGATACCCAGGACTCCACCCGAAGATTTGCTGACCAGATCCAATATCGCCCAAGATGGTCCTGGAAGCACAAGTCCGGGAGGTTTGGGAAAGACGACTCGGTCCAACGAGGACGAGGCGGAACATCCCCAGAGGCAAAGCCGGGGGAAACCAAGAGAATATGGAAACAGTGTTACAGTAAGGATGGGACGATCCGTCAGTATTGTGAGCCATCGCTTACGCCAGTCGAAAGGAGGTCTACTGAACGTACAGGGGCGATGTGCCAACACTAATGGTGATCATGAGTAGTATGGTAGGCTGTCCATGAGGTTGCCTACTGGATGAGGTGCTGATCCTTGTGAGAATCCAGACATATCATCAACACTTAATGTTCATAGCTACTTCACAGAAGCTCAACGCAAGATTGATGAGATGGTAGTTGGTACTACAGCCGTACAACTTCACCGTGGAATACATTCCTGGTAAGGAGAATGTAGGAGCGGATTTCCTATCTAGACATCCAACTCCAGAGGAAGAAGAATAGGTTGGAGGATCATAGGAATCAAACCTACAGTGAGGAAGAGTCGACGCGGTCAACACTCTTAAGAGGGGGCCTATGTCACGGGATACTGTGAGTTAATGATTCCCTGATAACCTAGTAAGAGTAAATACAATGAAGGAGAAGGGGTAACAATCTAGTCGTTCAATCTGAGAGAAGGATAAATTAAAGATCATTGACCGACAGATATAAAAATAGGATACAGGTGTTCGCAGAGGTCATTGCCAGACGATCTGATCGGACGGACAGGGGGAAAAGGGGAGATCGAGTTGGGGAAAAATGAACGGAGGAAGCGATCAACGGGTTCGGATGCTTTGAAGTATTAGCGTAAGGGGAACCAGGGAAACAGCGTACCCACGGAACGAACCGAGCAACTGGCCACTACGTGATTTCACCGCCTTTTGATGTGCAGGATACGTCAAGAGACGAGTGTTGAGGTATGGACATCAAACAATAACGGAGGATTGGACACTCAATATAAATAGTAGAAACGGGGTTTTCTGTTTAGTGTGTGTTCCAAACTGGGCTGAATTATCTATGCATCCTGAGTGGGGAAAGAAATACACGTCCCTAATGGTTGAAAGAATATGGGATATTAGTGTTTTATTCGCTAGTGTATTTCAATTCCAGGATGATAAGTGAATATATAAGGTATTATATCCTTGGCGTAATAGTTAAGTATAGGGAAATAGATGTGTGTGTGCATAGCGTTTACCATTGCTTTCTATTAGTGAATAGTTTAGACTTGGTGAATTCATATGTCTTATGTCGGTGTATCCTTCGAAAGCCTTTTCATTACGGCTGGAGAGGACACTTACATAAGTAGTATTAAGTGGCAGACGCATATCACGTGATTTACTTTACATCTCACAGGTTCCAGTTCTCATACTGATATATCAGAGAAGATAGACACATACGTGTTGTGTACAGAAAAAGCTTGGTTGATAAACTCAAGGCATTTCATTTGAGGGGAGATCAAATACCTCAATAAACCAAGGACGAACATAGACAGGGTCAAATAGGGAGACGAAATAAAAGATTGTCTTCAATGAACTTTGAAAAAGAAGCAAAGGATATCCAGATAACCAAAGTAACAATGAAAAAGGAAGATAATCTGGCGGAAAGCAAAACCAAATAAAACTACATACGTTTATACTGTAGACTCATAGTGAAGAACCAATAGACAAGTCAGAACAGTGCTAGTCGTTAGAGACAATAGGCAGGACTGTAGTAATGTGGTTTTTCCGGTGTTGGATTATGAATTTCATGAAACAGACTCTGGCGAAGTCATAGACTTACTGGAATATTATTACTTTACGGTGATCCAGTGGTGAACAGTTTTGTTTCGTTCAATAACGGATTTACCTTCAGACTCAAGCCTACGGAACATCCAGGGTGAGACCTGTTCTGTTTTATGTGATGTCCTGTGGTTTGGCCGATTGAATGGGCGAGAGGTGATACCAAGACTAGACATTCCGAGTTCATTCTTGCACCAACAATAGAATACACTACCTACTACACCTACACAGTCCATACATACACCAGACATAGTTTTTATTAATAAATATTTTATTATTGTTGAAGGAAACTGTTGTCGGAGTATGTGATGGAGGAATAATAGAGAGAGAGAGAAAGGAATAGATATATGGAAGGGAAGACAGAAGGGAGGAGTGTAGACAGAAGTCAGTCAATAATCCCAAAGAAGAAGAAGTAATAAGGTGTGCTTGTTCATTCCACGTTCCTCCCGGGAAAACAAGTCACATAAAATGGTGGAGCGAGCGGGGTAATACATAATACCTACATTAAAGGACAGGCATAACAGGGCGTATGCATAGAGGGGTACCTGCATATTGGCACAGGCATATCGGAGTACCTGCATGTTGGGACATACTTATTGGAATATAAATAAGTATACATTGATGACTTTTAATGGAAGGACGTCCATTGGATATATGGTGTCATTTCATTTAGGTTAGAGACATTACATTAATGTTCGGGACCTTACAGTGAGAAAGATTCGGACAGGGTGATTGTGGATAGGTGTTCAAACACAGTACTTACCTGTTCACACTTTCACACGTCTACATAAGTCTGTATCCTATATCTTCTCGTGAGGTTGTGAGAGTAGTTGTGGTGTACTGTGTGATGTCATATATAACATAGAGATATTGACATATACATATATTTATGTGAGATAAGTAGTACGTACTTACTGCCTTGCGACTTCCGGTTTCAAGATGGCGACGGACGGTCGTGTTGTTTTGTGTTCGTTAACTTTTTCGCGTAGGGGATGGATTTATTCATCTCTTGCGTGTAATTGGTGTGCCAGGATGTAAAACCAGGAGTTTCTACTCAAGATCTGCGCGGGTGCTACGGAGTTCGTGCATCGAGCGAAGCCATCCTTGAGTGAATTTTCAGCAGCGTGTGTGGTTTTCTCAGTCTGTGTTTACGTTTTTTCAACATGGCGGAACAACGTGTGTTTTTCGTGCGATCAGCAGTCAACATACCGAAGCGGCGTGGTAGCCGCGCAGGGATAAAGAAGCAAGGTAACCGTGGTGGTTTGAGGCGTTTTAGACTCAAGTGTCATCGTCTAGGACTCAGGAATATCCGTATTCTATATTGGAACTGTGCCAGTGTAAAACAACGGGGCTCTATTTTAGAAACCCTAGTTTACAGGAACGACATTGTAGTACTCCAGGAGACGAGACTGGGCGATCAGCTACTCCAAATTGACGGCTTCAAATGTTTCTACAACAGACGACATCTGGGAATGGCGATTCTCGTTCGCGACAGCATGGTGGCGTCAGAGCTAGACATGTCCAGTTGGGACAATGACGATATACAAATACAGGCGTTGAGAGTTCAATCCAGTATACCATTCTTGTTGGTTAATGTTTATGCCCGCAATGCCAGTGTGGACGCCCAGAAGTGGCAGTGCTTAAGTGGCATATTAGGCTACGAGAGAAATGTTATTTTCTGTGGTGACTTCAACGCTAAAGGCAGATCATGGGGAAAAACTTCCTCCAATACACAGGGGGAGGAGCTCGAGACTGCACTGGAAACCATCGACCTGGTTTGTATCAACAGTGGCTGTGTCACCAGGACAGCAAGCCGTCCGGGCGATGAGGACAGTGCTGTTGATCTGGCGCTAGTTTCACCTTCACTCACTACAGTGTGTAGATGGGGTGTCCTAGGACACCATGACAGCGAACACCACCCTTGCAGCATACTGGTGGAGAAAGGCAGAACCAGGCAGCACAAGCTAAAGGTAAAGACGTTCCAGTATGACAGTACAGGGCAAGATGTGGTGAGTAAAATAAGACGTGACAAGCGCAGAACGTTTCAGGGCAGGAAAAAAAGCTGGGAGCAGCCACCGTGGTGGAGTTTCGAGGTGGAGAAGGCTTGGGTGGATAAGCGTAGTGCTGTAAGGAGATGGCAAAATGCCAAGAAGAACAGAGCTGGTCATCCTAGTCCCTGCTTGCACTTAGAAAGAGAGATGCACACAAAAGTAAGCTACTTCAAAAAACTGGTCAAGGTTGTTAAAAGCGAAAAATGGGCAGAGGTGTGTCAAAGAGTAAGCACAGACAAGTCACTGAAATTGTTCTGGCGACTACATAAAAGCATGAGTGGTGTAGTCAAGAATAAGAGCATTTCTGACTTCCAAGGTGCTGACCTCATCTGGCAGAGGACTGACGAGGACAAGGGCAAAGCCCTCTTTGAACGCTACCTTGAGCAGAGCAACCAGACAGACATGGGAGGCCGAAATCTGGCCAAGGAGGTCACCTCAGACAGATGCAAGGCCCAGAACACCTCGGATGAAGACACAGTGACAGTGAAAGAAATCAAGGCTGTGCTTCGACGATCAAAAAACAGTGCTCCAGGTCCTGATGGCATAAGATACGACGACATAAATAGGTGTACCGACAATGAGCTAGAGAAACTAGCAGACATGTACAACAACAGTATAGGGAGTGCTGGCATCAAGGAGGAATGGTTACACAGCTATCTGATTCCCTTGCCGAAGCCTGACAAAGACCACAAAAAAATTCAGGGATATCGAATTATAACCATGCAGAATACAATAGGCAAGCTGCTGGAGAAGGTAATTGCCAGGAAAATATCAAGCCAACTAGAGAGGCAAGGTGTTTTCCCACCCACCCTGGGTGGGTACCGTCCAAAAAGAGAAACCTGGACCAATGCAGCAGTCTTTGCCCAGGATGTCTATGAAGGTTTCCACTCAGGCACTGAAACCGTTGCTGCAGCGATTGATTTTGAGGACGCGTACAACAGAGTACCACTGGATTTTTTAATGTTTCAGCTTCTCGAACTAAACGTAAGTCCATTCCTCCTTAGTTGGATCGCTGCAGCCCTCCTCCAACGGAAAGCAGTTTTTAGATTTGGCAGTTGGACTTCGGAACCAACAACAATACATCCTGGCCTACCACAGGGATCACCATTATCTCCGGTACTGTTTAACGCCTACACAGTGAGAATCACCAGTGAGCAGATCACTGGACCTGGCAGGACATTGTCATATGCCGATGATGTTTTAGTGTATCGTCAGGGTAAGGATAAAGAGGAGGTTGCTGTGGAACTACAAATCGAACTCAATCGCATAAGTACTTGGTGTGATGAAGCTGGGGCAATGGTCAACCCAACAAAGGCAACAGTGACTTGGTTCTCGTTGAATAATCATATTGTCAACACTCCAACACCAACTGTAATGCTGTGTTCAGAGACGGTGGAAAGAACGCAGGCAATGAATTACCCGGGGATACGGTTTGATCGAAGCCTTGCTTATAATGTGCACATAGACCAGGTGATAACAAAGGCCAAGCGGGGTTTGGCAGCGATGCGGGTGATGGCGGCAGCAAACTGTGAGCAGCGCCATCTATGTCTTCTGTACGAGGGGCTGGTCATGTCTGTTTTGGAGTATGCAATGGCAATCCTGACTCTCAGCCATAAGCAGATAGAAAGGATGGAAAGGATACAGAATGAAGCTATGCGCATTATTCTTGGATGTACAAGAGATACAGCATGCAGGGCGATGCGCTACCTTCTTGATTTTCCAACCATTGAAGAGAGAATACAAGGTTGCAGGGCACGCGCCTACCTCAGAGTTAACGCAAACACACAACATCCACTGCATAGTGAAATTAGGAAGGTGAAGGGCAGCAGGTTAAAAAGAGGAAGGTCGTGGATGGGTCAAGCCGAAGACATTCTTCAACAGGTGTGTTCACTTGAGGACTTAGAACCTGGCGAGGAGTGGGTGCAAGTGCCAACAGACTTCTGCACATCCTTTTCAGTTTGCATCCAACTAGATAGAAAATGCAGACAAGAAAATCCGGCTGCTGTTGAGGCTTAAGTACAAGCGTTGATTTTCGAGAATTCGCTAGACGGTGACGCGGTCATCTACACAGATGGGTCGGTCGTCCCACATGTGAGAAGCTCATGGGCCTTTACAGCTCGGGCCGGAGGGAGAATTGTGAAGGAGGACTCTGGTGCTTTCACTGAAACCACAAGTAGCCTGACCATGGAAGTCATGGCAGTAAGTAAAGCAATAACATGGCTCGAGACACAGACATTCACTAGGGCTTGTTTCCTCAGCGACTCAATGAACATGATCAAGAGGATAGAGGAGGGATCGATCCGAAGAGAATGGTTGCTGCCTCTGGAGAGGTCTCGACTGGCAAAGATTAGTTTCATCTTCGTGCCAGGGCATGCGGGAGTACAAGGAAATGAGCGGGCTGATAAGCTCGCAGGTGAGGCTACTGTGGAGGGTGGACGCGCCATGGACCAGGCTGACATCCTGAATGCTCTACGAGAAGTAAGACTTTTGCGAGAACCAAGTGATGACTGTGAATCTACAACAATGGCCAGACTGCGAGAGCAGCAAATTAAAAGAGGGGTGGCCAAACAAGAACACTACGCAGGAAGCCAAAGAAGATTGATAAACCAACACAGAACTGGCGTCGTTAGTCGCTACACGTTGCGGGATTTGCTGAGGAGGGGATCCGAGCACTTATGGACTGAATGGTTCGATGTGCAATGAGGATGATCTGTCGACTAACTAACTAACTAACTAACTTACTGCCTTAGGGTCTCTTTACTCAACCTGCTGACTTACCTTCAGTTACCATGGCCACTCATAAACTAGAGATGGATGAATTGAGGGAAAAAGGTGAAGCAATGGGGTTGTCTGGACAAGCCCTATCCGAGTATATACAAGTGGTAGAAAGAGAGCGTCGTCAAGCAGAAAGAGAAGATAGAAAGGCAGAGCTCGAGCTGACAAGAAACTGGAACAGGAGGCCAAGAAACTGGAAATGGAACAGGAGGCCAAGAAACTGGAACAGGAGGCCAAGAAACTGGAAATGGAACAGGAGGCCAAGAAACTGGAAATAGAACAGGAGGTCAGGAGACTGGGACTGGAACAGGACAACAAGAGGTTACAAGCAGAGGAAGCCAACAAGATACGGGAACATGAATACCGCATGCGAGAGCTAGAACTCAAGACACAAACTAAGAGGGAAATAGGTGCAGCAGAAGGAAGTTCATCTTCACCTGGGACAACCAACATGAATGGATCTAGCTGCCATGCAATGAAGTTTCCCTTAGCTGTTTATGATGAGTCTAAAGAAAAATTTGACAACTTTGCGAATCGCTTTGAGGCAATGGCAGTCGCTATGGGACTGGATAGAAGCCGATGGGCTCTTAAATTATCCCAGGCATTACGTGGTTCGGGGTACGAGGTCTACACACACCTACCACCAGGACATGAAAATCATTACGAGGTATTAAAAGCCGCTTTAATGAAGCATTATGAAGTCACAGCACAAACGTATCGGAAGAAGTTTAGATCGTCTAGACGAGAGCCGGGAGAGCTATTCGCCGCCTATAATCTGAGGCTGAAATCCTATCTCCAGAAATGGATGGATTTGGCAGAGTTCAAGCGGGACTATGAGAGTTTGGAAGAGCTAATGGTGGTCGACCAGATGCGACAGCAAATGTCAGAACCACTGAAGACATTTTTAGGAGAACAAGGGGCGGAACGGTTGGATGTTGTGAATAAGCTAGCGGAAAGATTCGTAGAAGTCCACGGGGAAGCTAAAGAAACCTATATACCCACCACCAAAGGTCAGGAGAAACAAGAGAAAAAGAAACCTAAAAACTGGGAAGGAGAAAAAGTGGAACCTTATATAAAGGCGTCAACGGAGAGTTCAGAGAATGTGAAGGAAGGAAACCAGAACACCTCGAATTCTCCAGCTAAACGACCGTGGTATGAGAAATGGTGTTCGATTTGCAAGTCGCCCTCTCATAACACAAAGGACTGCAGATCGAAACCGAAAAGTTCTTACTTCGCGGCATGCCAAGTGATTCATAAGCAGAGGATCACCGATACGGCTGAGGTCGGCGGAGAAGCTCTGACCAAAGAGAGCCCACGGAAAGTTTGGAAGGGAAAATGGTGCACACACTACCGGTCGAAAACACATAATACTGTGGACTGCAGATGCAAGGCAGAAGACGCCAATTGCATAACCAACCTCGAGGAATCAAAAGAGGAAGGCAAGGAAACGGTAAAGGAGATGGAAGACACTCCGGACCAAGAGAGGCCACCTGTGGTCGAACTGATTAAAGTCAATGGCCAGCAGGTTGTTTGTCTCTACGATACCGGGTTGGATGGGGAAGCTGTGATAGACGCCAGCATGGTAAGCCCAGACCAACTTACAGGGGAGACCATAGAAATACAGCCGGCAATGAGGAGTGCTGTTACCATGACGCTGCCAATCGCCAAGGTGGAGATTAAATCCAGGTACGTCACGGGCATTATTCCAGCTGCTGTATTATCTGACTCCTTATTTCCCATGATCATTGGCACGAAATATGTCTTTTTGGGGATGCCCAAACCGCCAGCCCACCAGGGAACAGTAGCCAGTGGATTTCAAGGGAAGGAAAAAGAGGCAGAGACACTATGCGACAACTCAGAGATAGGAGAATTGCATACTGCCCAGAGGAAGGATACTACGTTGCATCCTTGCTACAGGAAGCTGCAAAGAAGTGCTGAGCCACCAGAACGGAGACAGTACTTTCTGAAGAATCGACTACTCTATCGGAGAGCTGGGAGGGGAGATAACCTGCACGAGCAGTGGGTGGTTCCAGAGACCCACCGTCCTCACATTCTTCAGAGTGGACACACCATAGCCGAGAATCGACATATGGGCGTCAGAGAGACCTTGCAGCAAATTTCCGGCCATTATTGCTGGCCAGGAATGATCGGAGATGTACGTCGGTTTGTGAAGTCTTGTTCAGAGTGCCAGAAAGCACCACCCAACAAGCGAATTAAGAGGAAACTAGCTCTTAAGGTGGAAGACAAAGTGGAAGTATGGGGTCCAGAAGAGACTAATATACTACAAGTAGGATGGAAAGGACCTTATCCTGTGGAAAAGGTTGTGTCCAATAACATCTACAAAATCCTGATTGGGGAAGAGCAGAAAAATCTCCCTAGACATCTCATTAGGAAATATGAGGAGAGATCAGGGAGCAAAGCTTCGCACTTTATGGTGATGGCAGCCATTGGGACAAAGGTTACCAGTCCAGACGAAGACCAGAGATCGCCAGTACAACATAGGAGGACCTATGGGATAGTACGTGATAGGTCAGATTTACCTAACGAAGGAAGGAGGGAAATCACACGTCAGGGAAAGGACAAGAGGGAAACCTTCACTAGTAACCAAGTTCAGAAGGGGTGGGTAACGTCGGGAAAGACGCGGGATACCCAGGACTCCACCCGAAGATTGGCTGACCAGATCCAATATCGCCCAAGATGGTCCTGGAAGCACAAGTCCGGGAGGTTTGGGAAAGACGACTCGGTCCAACGAGGACGAGGCGGAACATCCCCAGAGGCAAAGCCGGGGGAAACCAAGAGAATATGGAAACAGTGTTACAGTAAGGATGGGACGATCCGTCAGTATTGTGAGCCATCGCTTACGCCAGTCGAAAGGAGGTCTACTGAACGTACAGGGGCGATGTGCCAACACTAATGGTGATCATGAGTAGTATGGTAGGCTGTCCATGAGGTTGCCTACTGGATGAGGTGCTGATCCTTGTGAGAATCCAGACATATCATCAACACTTAATGTTCATAGCTACTTCACAGAAGCTCAACGCAAGATTGATGAGATGGTAGTTGGTACTACAGCCGTACAACTTCACCGTGGAATACATTCCTGGTAAGGAGAATGTAGGAGCGGATTTCCAATCTAGACATCCAACTCCAGAGGAAGAAGAATAGGTTGGAGGATCATAGGAATCAAACCTACAGTGAGGAAGAGTCGACGCGGTCAACACTCTTAAGAGGGGGCCTATGTCACGGGATACTGTGAGTTAATGATTCCCTGATAACCTAGTAAGAGTAAATACAATGAAGGAGAAGGGTTAACAATCTAGTCGTTCAATCTGAGAGAAGGATAAATTAAAGATCATTGACCGACAGATATAAAAATAGGATACAGGTGTTCGCAGAGGTCATTGCCAGACGATCTGATCGGACGGACAGGGGGAAAAGGGGAGATCGAGTTGGGGAAAAATGAACGGAGGAAGCGATCAACGGGTTCGGATGCTTTGAAGTATTAGCGTAAGGGGAACCAGGGAAACAGCGTACCCACGGAACGAACCGAGCAACTGGCCACTACGTGATTTCACCGCCTTTTGATGTGCAGGATACGTTAAGAGACGAGTGTTGAGGTATGGACATCAAACAATAACGGAGGATTGGACACTCAATATAAATAGTAGAAACGGGGTTTTCTGTTTAGTGTGTGTTCCAAACTGGGCTGAATTATCTATGCATCCTGAGTGGGGAAAGAAATACACGTCCCTAATGGTTGAAAGAATATGGGATATTAGTGTTTTATTCGCTAGTGTATTTCAATTCCAGGATGATAAGTGAATATATAAGGTATTATATCCTTGGCGTAATAGTTAAGTATAGGGAAATAGATGCGTGTGTGCATAGCGTTTACCATTGCTTTCTATTAGTGAATAGTTTAGACTTTGTGAATTCATATGTCTTATGTCGGTGTATCCTTCGAAAGCCTTTTCATTACGGCTGGAGAGGACACTTACATAAGTAGTATTAAGTGGCAGACGCATATCACGTGATTTACTTTACATCTCACAGGTTCCAGTTCTCATACTGATATATCAGAGAAGATAGACACATACGTCTTGTGTACAGAAAAAGCTTGGTTGATAAACTCAAGGCATTTCATTTGAGGGGAGATCAAATACCTCAATAAACCAAGGACGAACATAGACAGGGTCAAATAGGGAGACGAAATAAAAGATTGTCTTCAATGAACTTTGAAAAAGATGCAAAGGATATCCAGATAACCAAAGTAACAATGAAAAAGGAAGATAATCTGGCGGAAAGCAAAACCAAATAAAACTACATACGTTTATACTGTAGACTCATAGTGAAGAACCAATAGACAAGTCAGAACAGTGCTAGTCGTTAGAGACAATAGGCAGGACTGTAGTAATGTGGTTTTTCCGGTGTTGGATTATGAATTTCATGAAACAGACTCTGGCGAAGTCATAGACTTACTGGAATATTATTACTTTACGGTGATCCAGTGGTGAACAGTTTTGTTTCGTTCAATAACGGATTTACCTTCAGACTCAAGCCTACGGAACATCCAGGGTGAGACCTGTTCTGTTTTATGTGATGTCCTGTGGTTTGGCCGATTGAATGGGCGAGAGGTGATACCAAGACTAGACATTCCGAGTTCATTCTTGCACCAACAATAGAATACACTACCTACTACACCTACACAGTCCATACATACACCAGACATAGTTTTTATTAATAAATATTTTATTATTGTTGAAGGAAATTGTTGTCGGAGTATGTGATGGAGGAATAATAGAAAGAGAGAAAGGAATAGATATATGGAAGGGAAGACAGAAGGGAGGAGTGTAGACAGAAGTCAGTCAATAATCCCAAAGAAGAAGAAGTAATAAGGTGTGCTTGTTCATTCCACGTTCCTCCCGGGAAAACAAGTCACACCACACTAGTCTTGGTCTCACACTCTCACAACAGCGACATCTATCGCACTAACTTATGTCATCTCCACGCTAGTCTATGTCTCACACTCTCACAGCACCGCCTTCTATCGCACTAACTTATGTCATCTCCACAATTGTCTATGTCTCACACTCTCACAGCACCGCCTTCTATCGCACTAACTTATGTCATCTCCACACTAGTCTATGTCTCACACTCTCACAGCACCGCCTTCTATCGCACTAACTTATGTCATCTCCACACTAGTCTATGTCTCACACTCTCACAGCACCGCCTTCTATCGCACTAACTTATGTCATCTCCACAATAGTCTATGTCTCACACTCTCAGAGCACCGCCTTCTATCGCACTAACTTATGTCATCTCCACAATAGTCTATGTCTCACACTCTCACAGCACCGCCTTCTATCGCACTAACTTATGTCATCTCCACACTAGTCTTGGTCTCACACTCTCACAGCACCGCCTTCTATCGCACTAACTTATGTCATCTCCACAATAGTCTATGTCTCACACTCTCAGAGCACCGCCTTCTATCGCACTAACTTATGTCATCTCCACAATAGTCTATGTCTCACACTCTCACAGCACCGCCTTCTATCGCACTAACTTATGTCATCTCCACACTAGTCTTGGTCTCACACTCTCACAACAGCGACATCTATCGCACTAACTTATGTCATCTCCACACTAGTCTATGTCTCACACTCTCACAGCACCGCCTTCTATCGCACTAATTTATGTCATCTCCACAATAGTCTATGTCTCACACTCTCAAAGCAACGCCTTCTATTGCACTAACGTTTATTTTACACTTACTTACTTATCAGTGGCTCCGATAACCGTGCTCTTTGGGAACTGGTTTTCAAAGCGGCGAGGCTAGTTCCAAATCACGGGCAACACAGAATATCTATCTGTTGAAATGCACCCAAGTCTGTGCACACTGTCTGGCTGACGCCACATTTAACTATTTCTGTCCTAGAGTCTGTACAACGGAGTAAAATAACAGTAGCAACAAAATCCCAATGTATTATAAGTACTTTCACAAAAGTCAGTCGAGCACAACTTAATGTGCCTGGTCATTTACAGGACGTTGTAATCAATCAATGGTTGATGTTCTAAGTAATTCTACGTGCAGTAGTTTGTCATTGCTTTCTGAGCAAGAAATCAACCTGCAAGTCTCATAACTTGATGCATGCAGGAGTGACTCGCCATCAGCTAGCCGGTTTCTGAACTTCAAACTTAGAAAAGCTACCCCTAAAAAGTATTACAACGTTTATGATTCTAGTATACATACAGGGTGTGTTTTTAATGACTGTGCAGTTTTTGAAAATATTGCAGGTCCAAGTTTTGTATTTACCTATTATGTTGCATTAACTTTGCAGACCGACAATATTTTAAAACACTTCACAATCATTAAAAATACACCCTGTAGTATTGGGCTTGGAAAGGGGAAGGAGAGTTGTGCAACACAGTTAACGAATATTGGTCCAATGATGATGAAGGCAGGCGTTCTCCGGCCAATGGGATTATGTCAGCCTGCCCGGGCCGTTGCCACATATTGTGTACGGTCTAGGATTGTTGTATAGGGTGTATTTTTTATGATTGTGGGGGTTTTGAAAATATTGCCGTTCCAAGTTTTGTATTTACTCATGCAACATAAAAGGTAAATACAAAACTTGGAATGGCAATATTTTTAAAAACCCCGCAGTCATTAAAAATACACCCTTTTCACCTTCAGTAGATACACATCCATAGCCTTTTTGAGAATCATAACTGGTGTTTCACGATGTGTGACGCT
This sequence comes from Cepaea hortensis, assembly GCA_963921405.1. Taxonomy (NCBI): domain Eukaryota; kingdom Metazoa; phylum Mollusca; class Gastropoda; order Stylommatophora; family Helicidae; genus Cepaea; species Cepaea hortensis. Next base: position 72,063,854 of record OY992886.1, read on the forward strand.
GGTGCCTTATCCATTTGGTCAACCGACTACTCATTGATATACTAGTATACTTTTAATTGGATACTTTTCCCGTATGTTACAGGGACCCTGGAGGGAAGCAAAGTATGCTACCATGCATGTCGTCAGAGGAGACTAAGGCCGATTGGACAGGCTACCAAATTTCGTATACAGATCTGGCTGCTAATCCAACCAATCGGAGTCATTGTGTTGCAGTGATTACGGCGCCTGCTTCGGGCTCTAAAGGTCGTGGGTTCGATTCCGGGTTACGTCGTTCGGTTCAGGAGTGCAATTTTCTTGGAGACTGCCGTGAATCTTCGCTGGGGCTATGGCGTTCGTGCTGTGTGCTAGGCTTTCGGCGGGTATCCCTGCAGAAATAGATCAATTAGTTTTGGATAAAACGCAGTGCCATTAAATCGATCTTCTTGCCTTTCAATCCCTTCTCCCCAACTTTTCAACAACAACAACAACAAAAATTAATCCGACTAACCATGAATAAGTCCTATAGGTAATATAGACTGTACATTTAAAGACTGTTCAGTGTTTGAAAATATTGTTGGTCCAAGTTTTGTATTAGTCCTCTGTAAAGTTCATGCAAAAGTTGGACCGGCAATATTTTCACACACTGCACAGTCATTAAAATTACACCCTGTACAAGAAGGATAACTCATTCATCTAGGATGAAAGGTAGCGCTCCTTAAAGAAGTATGACGCGGTGCGGAGAAAGCTGTAACGAGTCTGGATTACCTACTTACTTCCTTTCACCCAGGAACATCTCTGGAATTGTCGCTTGGAATGTTAAAACTCTTTTATGAAACAGGAAATACAGCACGTGGTGTAGAAGAAATGTAATACTTAATGGATGGTATTATAATTAGAAAGTCCTTTCTCTGAAACACACAGAGAAAACGGAAAAGCGAGAGACCTAAAAACACGCGGGACAGAGAACAGAGGCAGATATGAATAATTTGGATAGGATGTGTGTGAGCCGCGGGAGACAGATTAAGATAGGGTGAATTAGAATGAGTTAATTAATTAGTTGACAACTAACACAAGTGCTCGGATCATCTCATCATTAAATCCGGCAGCGTGTAGCGGCTAACGACACCAGTTCTATGTTGGTTTATCAATCTTCTTTGGCTTCCTGCATGGTGTTCTTGTTTCGCCACACCACTTTTAACTTGCTTTCTCGCAGACTGACCATGGTTGTAGATTCACAATCATCCCTCGGTTCATGCAAACGTCTATTTCTCGCAGAGCATTCAGTATATCAGTCTGGTCCGTTGCTCGTCCGCCGTACACAAAAGTTTTACCTGCAAGCCTCTCAGCCTGCTCATTTCCTTCCACTCCCGCATGCCCTGGCACGAAAATGAAACTAATCGTTGCCAGCCGTGAAAGCCCCAGAGACGCCAACAAGTGTCTTCGGACCCAACCCATCTCTATCTTCCTGAGCATACTCTATGAGTCACCAAGGAAGCATGCCCGAGTGAAACGTCTGTGTCTCGAGCCATGTTATAGCTTTACTTACTGCCATGACATCCATAGTCAGACACAAAAACATCCGAATCTTCATTCACATTTCTCCCTCCAGCGTGAGCCGTCACAGCCCATGAACTTATCACGCATCAAATGAACGACCCCCCTCTGCCGTGCGTCCACCTTGACGAGGTAGAGGGGCTTGAGCGTTCCAATGACCCCCAAGAGCTATGCCGACGGTAGCACAGCTACTGGTAGGGTCACCCATGTCGGACAGGTCAAGGGAGAGGGACCAGACGAAGTGACGCACAAACCTGCTGCCTTGTAGGTAGACTGGGGACAGTCAAAGGCTAGGGAAAGCATCCTGAACAAATGCTTGTCGAAATCGGATGTACTGAGCCACAGGCTTGACAAAGAAGTGCAACGTAACTTTATCATTTCATGATGCCACAGATGAAAATTAATCGTTATGGTGCTAATCCCGTGAAGTCCCATCAGGCGGTGATAGTGCCGGGCCCCCTGCCTCGAGGGGGTCCACCCATGACTACTGGTGTTCACCTTCCCCTGTGCTGTGGAGTCAAGGCACAGAGGAGTAGGTTAAGAGCTATTGACCAAACACCCCGGACACTCAACATACTACAATGGAATGCAGAAGGAGTTTATAACAAGAAAGCCTCCCTAACACAGCGTCTTCATAAAGATAGAATAGATGTGGCATGCATTCAAGAGACACACCTCAACGCCAATCGCACATTTTCAGTCGAGGGATATCAGGCCACACGTTTCGACCGCGAAGGACACAAAGGAGGAGTTGTAATACTTACACGAAATACAATACCTTGCAGCGAAGTATCTGTGATCTCTGACAACCAAACGGAAATTATAGGTGTTGATATAATGATAAAGGACGTGAAAATAAGAATTTACAATCTATATAGCCCGGCAGATAAGGATCTTACACTCTCAAACATGGAAATAACTGACACAAATTGCATTGTTGTCGGAGACTTTAATAGCCGTTCAGAAAGATGGGGATACCCAGATACTGACAAAAAAGGAGATGAAGTGGAGGACTGGGAAATAGACTCAAATCTCCATCTACTTAACAAAGCGGATGACACACCGAGCTTCTACTCCAGAAGATGGATTACCACTTCTACTCCAGACTTAGCTTTCTGCACAGGAGACATCCTCCACAAAATCGATCGCCATGTGCTGGACCAATTAGCAGGTAGTGACCACAGACCAATCAAGCTTGTAATAAATATGGAGTATGTTCCACAGGAGCAAAAGCCTTTGCCCCGTTGGAATTACAAACGAGCAGATTGGGACAGATTTGCCATACTAACAGACAAATATTGTGAAAACGTAAATACACGATATGGCAACATGAAGCAAATGGTGGAAAGTCTAAACAGAGCAATAATACAGGCGGCCACTGAGTCTATTCCAAGAGGAGCAAGGAAAAATTACAAACCATACTGGACTGAAGAACTACAATTTTTGGAGGACAAAGTTGAAGATGCTAGGAAGACCGCAGAGAGAGAACAAACAACTGAAGCGAACATCTCTCTCAAAGCCATCTCAGCAAAATATAAAAGAACAGTAAATCAAACAACAAGAGATTGTTGGAGGAAAAAAACAGAAAACCTGAATTTTGACAGGGATGGAAACAAACTATGGAAACTAGTGAAAGCCATGAACAATGAAGGACCTACAAACAAACAAATAACAATTAAACAAGGAAATGCCTTGCTTACAGGAAAAAAGGCTGCAAATGCACTAATGGAACACTATGCCAGTGCAAACCACATTGATATTACAGCCGAACAGAAGAAAGCAATCAAAGATAAACAGATACATCATACATATACAGAGACAGCAGCAGAATATATGATGGCAAATCTAACAATGGAAGAAATGGAACAGGCAATGAATACCCTAAAAAAGAAGACATCACCAGGAAAGGATGGAATCACAAATGAAATGCTAATAGGACTAGGCACTAAGGCAAAAAAGAAACTACTAGCAGTCCTAAATTACAGCTGGAAGAGGGGAATAGTCCCACAGGCATGGAAGGAAGCTATACTAATACCAGTCCCAAAGAAAGGAAAAGACCTGGAAGAACCAAATGGCTATCGACCTATCAGTCTTCTTAGCTGTGTAGGAAAATTAATGGAACGCATTATCAATGGCAGGCTAACATGGCATCTGGAAGAAAACCAACTCTTAACACCTCACCAAGCAGGATTCAGAAAGTACAGATCTACTGAAGATCAAATAACCTATATAGCTCAGGAAATAGAGGATGCCTTCCAAGAGAAAAAGCACACACTAGCAGTCTGGATAGATTTAGAAAAAGCATTTGATAAAGTATGGAAGGAAGGACTGAAAGTAAAACTGCAAAAAATGCATGTTTGCGGGAAAATGTACAAATGGATCAGCCACTACCTTGAGAACAGAACTGCCAGGACAAAAGTACAAGGACAAACCAGCAAAATGATGCTGTTGGAGCAAGGTGTCCCCCAAGGAGGAGTTCTTTCACCAACATTATTCCTAGCATATATAAACGACATCACGGAAAATTTTCCAGCCAGAGTACACACATCATCCTTTGCAGATGACCTAGCCATATGGACATCTGAAGAATATATTAGTACAGCTAACAGCAGAATACAGCAAGCCTTATTAGCGCTAGAGGACTGGTCAAAATCATGGCTAGTGAAGATAAGTGAGGAGAAAACAACATGCACAGTGTTCTCCCTCTCAAATAAACCTCAGCAACCTAAGCTGGTATTGAATGGAAAAATATTGCGCCATGAAGAAAATCCAAACTATCTAGGAGTCACCTTTGATCGTCGCCTGACATGGAAGACACAGGTTGAGAAAAATCGAACAAGAGCAAGGCAGAGAATGGCAATCATGAAAAAGCTTGCTGGTACAACGTGGGGAGCAGATGAGAAAGTTCTCAAGAAGTTATATACTGGACGGGTGAGGCCAGTACTGGAATATGGCATTGCAGCTTGGGCAACAGCAGCTAAGTCAAACTTTAACAAAATAAGTAGAGTCCAAAACCAAGGAATGCGAATCATAACTGGAAGCCTGAAGACAACGCCTATTAATGAACTAGAAAAGATCACTTGTTTACAACCAATGCAGGATAGAAGAGATAGCAGAGCCCAGCAACAAGCAGAAAAATTTAGAAGATTGACAGACCACCCTATGTATAAAAGGTTTAGTGGTTTTGGAAAGGGACGACTGAAGCGTAGCAACTTTGTCGAAACTGCAAAACGAAAGATTAGGGCAGATCCCATACTTAACATATCAACAGTCAAACCTATTTACAATGCAGACAAGTTCCCAGCTTGGAGACAGCAGCAACTGCCTGAGATGATAGAAAACATTCCTGGTATTGAGAAAAAGAACACTCAGCATGAAACCGAAAGAAGAGAAATAACCCTAAACTACATAAAAGAACATTACCCAAGCAGGAATTGGACCCATGCATATACAGATGGATCAGCCAAAAATTCAATAGAGAATGGAGGAGGAGGAATTCTCCTAAATTTAAAAAATGGAGTGAAAAAAACACATTCAATGGCAACTGGAAAATTTTCAAGTAACTTCAAAGCGGAGGTAGAGGCTCTGAAAACTGCAGCAGAAATGCTCCTGGTGGAGGAAAATAAAGAGAAGCAAATAGCTATCTTCACAGATGCAAAGTCAGCTGTCTCAATACTGAAGAGCAATAACAGCACAGAACTAACTGACCTAAGAGCAGCACTCCATGGTCTATGCCAGAAATCCAAAAAAGTTGTAATACAGTGGATCCCATCACATTGCAGTATACCTGGAAACGAAGAGGCTGACAGACTGGCAAAAGAGGGCGGACGACTACCACAGCCTGACATAGACATAACCTATAATGAGGCAAAGAGGTTGATAAAAAGCACTTATAGAACCAAATGGGAATCAGAGCATCCAGGCCATCAGAAGGATGATGCATATTACAAACTCAACCGAAGAGAACAAGTAGCAATCTTCAGACTCCGCACAGGACATAACAGGCTGAAATACCACTTGTTCAATAAACTAAAGATAGGAGATACCGATGAATGTAATTGTAGAACTGGAAAAATGACAGCAAAACATTTGCTGCAGGAATGCCCAACGTATGCAGAACAGAGAAAGATATTTTGGCCCACACCTGCTTCATTTGAGGACAAGCTCTATGGAGATATCAACAAACTAAAGTTGACCGCAGATTACTTTAACTATATACAGGTTGACATTTAAAGGTGCATGAAGACCCAGAGGCATGAAATGGAATATTGCTTGGATAGCAAATCCATTACGTGGAAAGTCCAAATCAAAAGCCCATTGTGTATGCCTCATAAAAGGTGGAAAAGTGTCCTAGTGGCACGAAATGGAATATTGCTTGGATAGCAAATCCATTACGTGGAAAGTCCGAATCAAAAGCCCACTGTGTGGGCTTCATAAAAGGTGGAAAAGTGCCCTAGTGGCACGAAATGGAATATTGCTTGGATAGCAAATCCATTACATGGAAAGTCCGAATCAAAAGCCCACTGTGTGGGCTTCATAAAAGGTGGAAAAGTGCCCTAGTGGCACGAAATGGAATATTGCTTGGATAGCAAATCCATTACGTGGAAAGTCTGAATCAAAAGCCCACTGTGTGGGCTTCATAAAAGGTGGAAAAGTGCCCTAGTGGCACGAAATGGAATATTGCTTGGCTAGCAAATCCATTACATGGAAAGTCCGAATCGAAAGCTCACTGTGTGGATGTCATCTGCAGACTGCATACTTCTGGTTTCCGGAAGAACAGCCTATGGTGAACGGAAGGCCCAATATACGGAAGTGAGGCTAAGCAGCCATGTGCAGGACGTGACGATTCCTTGGGTGAGCCCAGTACCAGAGCGCTATGTATCGGCTCTGCAAGTATGGAAGCCTCCTTGGATGGCGGGGAATGCCCATGGTCTGCCCCTGCCTTCCCTTGAGGGCTGACCAGGATCTTTGGCTGTTCTATATGGACCAGCTGGGATGGAGGATAACACCACAACAGTGAGAGTCAAACGTCCTAAGAAACCCCCGGGAAGGTTAACCCGGTCAACAAATGCCCGCAGAAGTCGGATGTGTCGGCCTAACGGCGCAAGAACGCAGCTCTGCTGTAAACAGGCACAACGCAATCACATCCGAAAAAAAACTCCGGATGAACGAAGAAGAAGAAGAAATGAACGACCCATCTAATATAGGACAGACTAGAGTGAGTTGGTTTAGTGGCTACGCTCCTATGGGAGATAGAGAGCACAAGTAGATGAATGAGCTACGTGAGGTTGAACTTTCCGAACAATTTCAGCAATATCTACATGCAGCATTTTTAAAGGTAGTTGCATAAAGGATACAGGACATCGCCGTCAACCTACATCAATTTTGTTGTTGTTGGTTTTGTCATATCTTGGCAAGTTTATGTTCAGTAGTGTGCTACTGCTTTCTGAACAACCGACACTCTATTATTGTATGAAAACCAACGCAAGGGAGTTTGCTTCCAAATCTACAGCAGCTGTATTTCGAAGACGACATGCGAGATTACAGATTGCGTTCTTAACCCCTTTCTCAAAGCTCCGGCACTTGTAAATTATCTACACACATTCAAAACAATGCATTCCCTTGGTGAATTTAAAAACAGAAGCCTCAATCAAAGGATTGTACGATTTTTTTCCTGGCATATGTCGCTGAATCTCGTCAGGTACATACTACAGAGTTATATATCACATGGAGTGAATACACGAATCATTCAATACGCCAGGCAATAAATAGCTGCAGAAAACATTAACATTTGATGCCGGCAATCAACATTATGGCTTGATAAGAATGTGATTCTCGCTAATTTCAGCTAGGACAATTTTTGCATACATGTGTAAGTACCTCTCTGAAGTTTGAAAACCTGTCCACGGCAAGCTGTGTACGGACGAATAATTCCCGCAGGTAGATGGGCGTAGAATTCAAGAAACTGTTATCTTTAGAAGTTCTCGGTTCACAGCTGTCTTCCAGGTCATTAACCGGATAGAACGTTTGACACGAGATATGGTTTGAGTGTCTGGAAATATCATACCAGGTGACAAAAACCTAGCCTACAAAACGAATGATTTAATGCGTTTTTAATATTATGAATATGTTAATCGCATGTTAATCGTGTGTATCTTGTTATTGTTTTAAAATCTAAACAGCATTGCCCGGGCTTCCGTCCTTTCGCCCAATGTCATGTCATGAAGTAGTGATACATGACAGTTTTGGTCAATTGTTATGTTGTATTATGTACCCGAGGTCAGTATGGCCGAATGGATAAGAACGATGGCTCTTAAACTTCCGGTGTGCTGATCCCGAGGTAGCGGATTTAACTTCTACATCGGTCAGTTGAATTAAATTGTTGACTTCTCCTCTTTGACTTGGGGACGTTAATTACATGTACCTCTGAAGTCGAAGTGGGTTAGCCTGATGGCGAGCAACACTGGCAATAAAGAAATCTAAGCCACACATAATTCAGCCCAGTGTTACAGAAGTAGTCGCACGTGTATGGAAATGCTTAAGTTCAACTATAGCGAACGAAGGAAGAAAATAGCAACAACAAAAAACGCTGTATCTTATATAAGAATAAAGAGAAACCCTAAACTAATAATGGACGCTTAGCATTGTTGATAGGAAGCTACGCTGATAATGTCATGGGCGATTTCTGACGAGAATTTGACACCTGTTTTGGTTGTCTCGCTAAGGGAAAACAGCAAGCCAGCTCCGTGCATTCAGGCCTACAAGATGTGATGGGGCTATCACATCCCAGACCAATAGCTAGTTCTTTAGGCGGTGCATTTTTATTTTTAATTTATTCATTTATTTTTTTTTTTTTTTTGGAGGGGGGGGGGTGTTTTTATCTCTTAATGAGGACTATGGTAGGGCCTCACGTCTCCCGCGAGCCATAGTTCCGTAGCATTAGTACTATAGCATAACTTTACCCTGAGCTAGGATTTGTCGCTATTTGACACACTAACACTCAAAAACAAGAAACAGATCTGTACTGCTTGCCAAGAGTAATTATTCTTAAGCCGTTTTATCACCGAGGCTTACCAACACGCCAGGTCCTGTTACATCAACTCCTGACAGGAGGCGGTTATTTGCATGACGATATAAGGATCTGGAGTCGGCCGAAACTCGTACAGCTGGTACCAAATATTTGTCTGCCACGAACAGAAGGAGGCACGAACTGATCTTCCAACTCCCACCTCGTAATATCGTTATCTAGTGCAGCCAGAGTTTTATTTCTTCACAAACAACAGTTGCCATCTTTGGTTACCCCAACAGCTCTTAAAGAGTTCGCGGTAGCAAAAGGGTAGGTGCGAGTGCATACCATGACAGTCTGTGGTCCCAGCAGAGGCAGGATGTTATTTCACCTGTCTCGGAACAGTCATAACTTATGATGTGTGGTGTTTTGAAGAGATTAGAAACAAGAATTGCAATGATAAATGTTGCTATTTGCAAGATAGAAAACATATTGACCAATAAAATGACTTTAATTGCAACGAGAAAAAGAGTGTTGAAGTGCTTAACAGAATCTGCAGTTTTGTTTGGATGTGAAACATGGATAATGAGCAGATAAGATGAAAACATCTAATGGAAGAGGACGTGTGATTTCTGAGGAAAGTGTAATGAATACCATAAATATACAGAAAATCAAATGAGAAAGTCCTGCAAGAAACACACGAAAACCGTCAACTGATTAGAGAGATTAGACGCAAACAGTCAACATAGTCAGACACGTTATGAGAAATTATAAGCTAGAGAACTTGGTGACAACTTGCAAGATTAAGGACAAAAGAACAAGGGGAAGGCAGAGAAGTAAATATATGGATGGCTTGGCCACATGGGATGATTGAGATAAGATCACTGAGGTGAGCCACGACGAAATATCACCACATACACGCTTATCGGCATGGCACATGATGACGATAATGATGATGATTTCAACCTAGTATGGCTCTAGTTTGACCCAGCCTTATAAAATGGGAAAAAAAGTCAAGTTATTCCAATGACAAATTCTGCAGCTTTGTTTGTTGGGGGGGGGGGGGGGGGTTAAAGTGTTAGGTCCTCACATGTTCTAGATTACAACATAATAGGTTAAGTGGCCAGTTTCCTTCTTCAACACCAGTTTTCTTCATGGAGTTCTCAAATAATTTTTGAAAATTACCTGGTACCCATGTTCATGAGACCGAGTCGACCACAATGTCTTGTTGGCCGGAGAAATCATCCGGACTCTGATGGGGAGTGAATCGAAACCACTGTCTTGTCAGGCAAGCGCACTAACCACTAAACCCCCGCAGCTCTATACCATGCGTTTAAGTTAGTTGCATTAAGTTAGTTACAGGACGCTGTAATCAACCCTAGCATGTTTTGGTTGTTTGTAATTTATTAGGCAAATTTTTACGCTGCGTAGTTTGCCATTGCTTTCTTAACAAACGACGCTCATATCATAGAAATCATCACAAAGTAGTCTGCTTTCAAATCGAACGCAGCTGATTGTGAACCCTCAACTCGGTATATCGAGTAATTGTGAAAAACGTTCATGGCCCATTAACCACAAATCCCGGTGTAAAATTGTACATGGTGAATATTTTTTTCTCGCATATCCTTTACAGGACATCGCTGTCAACACCAGCATTCTACCGCTGTTGTTGATTTCTTGGTAAGATTACGCTCAGTAGTTTGCCATTGCTTTCTGAGCGACCGGTTCACTTATCCCGTAAGTCACCAACGCGCCGAGAACCGCTACCAATTCTCGCGCGCTGCAAGACCCTACGTGGATAAACGGGATTACGGAGAAACTCGGTTAATGCCTCGGCCAGGGAGAACGGCACATGATAAATATACGAATGTTAAAATATTATGGGGAAAAGAAAAGCCAGGAGGGAGAAAACTGGTCACCCCCATCTCATTATACCTGGAATATGTTCAGAGTTAACACAAGTCCCAAGGGTATTTTCTGCCATATGACTATCTTTACACAGCTTGTACTGTGAGCACAGTACCTTAAACTTTCTCATCTTTCTACCGATTGATATCCATTTGTACTACAATATTAAGCCATTCCCCGCAGGAGTAAGAAACCCGTTCACCTTTTGTTTCATCATTCCACTGAAAACAAACCGCACATGTTCATTGCCTTGCTCGTTCCATTTCTATTAAAGATCCTCTCCAGAGCCCGAGAGAAACAAGATCCAGATGTTTTGTATATTTAGTCTAAGCCCGCACGTGAGACCTGCCCTCCAGTTCTTGCCTTCGCTTGTTGAGAAGTGGGGACGTGAAATACGCGGGCCTGCCAGTGAAAGAATTAGCCGGAGATCAAGACCAGACACTGAATCTGTAAAACAGATTTCTTCTTCTACAACAACATCCCGTTCTTCTATCCCCTGTTTCCACGTCTTGATGAAGACTTCGGTTCACGGGAGTATTGTATTCACGTAGTTGATAGCTGTTTGGTTGCGTGTGCTCAAAGCGAGGCATTTATGAGAAACATATGCCTGAATACTGATTGGCACTTACAGATGGCAATAGAAAGAAGCTGATATAGGAGGACACAATAGACGATATGTTTTATTGTAAGTTATAGGAAAAAGGGATGCGATAATGTCACCCCAAACATGTTAGAACTTGGATGAAAGAACAAGTGTACTTGGATACATGAACTCAAGGAAATCTGAAAACTGATAGATCATATTCTGTCTGAATGATTAAGTAAAGGACCCATTTACACGCGTTGGCGCCTATTGGATGTGTGGTGCCAGCCCGTATCTGCAGAGACTCGTCGAAGCTCAATGGGTGACGTGGTCAGAATCACGCCTATCGCTTTCACTGTCCGCCACATTTCATAGTACCCATTTTAGGCTAAGAGGACCTGTGGATTCACATCAATATTACCAAATCAGCCCAGATGTTCCGAGACAGATGGGGATTTGAACAAATGACCACCGAGACGACAGGCAAGCGTTAAAACCACAGCGGCTCCCTTATTTACTTTATTTACTTATTCATTGCCAAAAGATACCGGCTCCATGGCCGAGGAGTTAGCAGCTTTCTCCGCTAACCCCGAATACTCTCGTCACGTGACGCGACGAGAATTAGCAGTGGTTCGAATCGCAAAAGTGACTTATGAGAGTATGGAGCCGGTCGCTCAGAAAGTCGTGGCGTGTTGATGAGCGTAATCTAGCCTAGGAATCAACATACAGCTGAAAGATGCTGGTGTTGACCGCAATATCCTGAAACAGGATGGAAACGCGGGGGGGGAAAAAAAATTGCCAAAAGATAATATATCGCCAAATGATATTCCCATATTTGGACAGAAGGACGATATATCGCCGTACTAGGGTCAAAGTTTTTGTTTTTTTTCCGTGCTCCCCCAATTTCAGTGCTCGGTGAACAGAAATGTACAATATAATGCTTGTTCATGTGATTGTGTACCATGTGATTGTGTACCATGTGATTGTGTACCATGTGATTGTGTACCATGTGATTGTGTACCATCTCTGGTCCAAACCTTCTGTTTGTTTAGCACTGAATTAGATTAGGCTGTAATACACGAGAAACGTTAATTGGAAGGAAACAAGAACAAACAGACCTATCCATCACGCGATCAATACTGGAGAAGATTTGATATTAAGACTAATATGAATGAAAATGCAATATATTGGCCATGTAAAATAGCATAAAATACCGGAAACGATCATTATAAAGGGACCCGTACATTGAAAACAGAATAGAGGAAGACCATAACGTAGATACATGCAAGATGTGATAGATAATTAACACATGGCAGACACAGAGATGGGACATATTGCTGATGAAAGACACTTTGATAAGCCTGTTATCGTGATGAAGTTCTACATGCAAAATTAGTTTCGCTAGACGCGGTAAGCAAATAACTTATTCACATGTCAAGAGATTTTTCAACACCATGCAGTTTCACAAGAGATTCACAAGGGGGTATGCTGTATGCGTAATCATTATAATAACCTGGGCATTATTTCAAAGAATCTATGTGTACATACATTGTATAAAACATACTAAGACGTGGCCACTGCATTAGCAGGATAATCTGTTGTATGCTCTGACAAAGCGCACAGAGAAAAACAATGTATTGTCCGATGACTGGGATTCAATTGGAAGAGCGAATCGCATACTACGCTGTTTGGGAATTTCATTGTTTGTTTTATTGTTTTATATTCGCTCGCTTTGAACTCAGGAGTAGTCCATATACGTGCTAGTACTTTTTGGTGCATTAAACCGATGTTTGCTTGTGAATTATTTTTCGCTAGTACTGTTGTCCCTGGCCATCAGGCGAACCCATTCCCGACTCAGATGTTTACTTGTACTCATAATTTACGTCCCCAAGTCAAGGATGAGAAGTCAACATTTTAGTTCAGCTGACCGGGGTAGGGGGTTGAACCTACTGCCTCGGCATCAGCAAAACGGGATGTTTAAGAACCTGAGCTCTTATCCATTCTTTCATGCTGACCTTCTGCATTGGTGATGAAAGAGATAAGGAGTACTAGATGTTTTAGACTAGAATCTGTATTTAACCTCTGACCTACAACATGCACAGACTATAGGGTTATCATTAACAACTGTTCCACAATCATCCCTGACACCCGTGTTGTATCACGTGGTCGACCCCCACATTCATACTAATCTTTACAAATAAACTTGTTGCCCAGGGGATTTATCACTGAACCCTTATGTTGGTAAATCAGCGCATTTAACACTATGCCACCGCAACCCCACGCTGCAGTGTAAATTGCTAAGGATTTTACATACATTAAGTTGCTACGGGCTATTATAAGTGTTCCCATTCGCCATTACGTTGTCCTTCCCAATCTCACTTCAAAATAGTTAAAAGTTTGTTGCGTGTCCTTTATATGACGTTGTATACAACTCGCATTTTTGGGCTGTTTGTGTGATTTACTAGTCAATTTTACGTTTAGTGGTTTGTCATTTCTTTCTGAAAGAGCAAAGCTCACACCTTCGAAATCAACGCAAGGCAGTCTGCTTCCAAATCGTGTTCAGCTAATCTCAACTTTCAACTCAATATATCGGGGAATTGTGAAACTCGTTCACTGCACCTAAGCTACAGAGCCGACACATTAAAATAAGGCACTAACTTTACAGTTGTGTGTTGTACTGGTGCCGCCACTGTGTGTGCGACCACCATGTATTCATTCATTCAGTAGCATGTCCTTTGCAGAACCTCGCTAGCATAACAGCCTTCCGGAAAACCTCTCGATCATAAGCAAGATGCCCCATGTCCGATACACATATCTGGAGATCATCCGCCACATCCTGCACCCATCTAATGATTGTCCTTCCTCTTCCTCTTTTCCCGTGCATATACCCATTCATTATTGTTCTCTCCAAACTTTCAGAACGTTTCAAGTGACCAAAATATTACAATTTTCATTGTTTAATATTCTTTAGTAGATAATCTTCTTCAATATTAAGATCTTGTCGTATGAATGCATTTGTTATTTTCTGTATCCAAGATATTCTCAGAACCCGTCTATAACATTTATTTTCAAAGGCATCTATGCGCTGTTCAGCTTGTTTAGTAAGTGTCCATGTCTCACAGGCGTATGTAGTTCCCGCAGACGTATGTAGGTAGTTATGTAGTTAGGTAGGTAGGAAGGTAGATAGCTGGGTAAGCATGTAGGTGGGTAGGTAGTTATGTAGGTAGGTAGGTAGGAAGGTAGATAGCTGGGTAAGCATGTAGGTGGGTAGGTAGTTATGTAGTTAGATAGGTAGGAAGGTAGATAGCTGGGTAAGCATGTAGGTGGGTAGGTAGTTATGTAGGTAGGTAGGTAGGAAGGTAGATAGCTGGGTAAGCATGTAGGTGGGTAGGTAGTTATGTAGTTAGATAGGTAGGAAGGTAGATAGCTGGGTAAGCATGTAGGTGGGTAGGTAGTTATGTAGTTAGATAGGTAGGAAGGTAGATAGCTGGGTAAGCATGTAGGTGGGTAGGTAGTTATGTAGTTAGATAGGTAGGAAGGTAGATAGCTGGGTAAGCATGTAGGTGGGTAGGTAGTTATGTAGGTAGGTAGGTAGGAAGGTAGATAGCTGGGTAAGCATGTAGGTGGGTAGGTAGTTATGTAGTTAGATAGGTAGGAAGGTAGATAGCTGGGTAAGCATGTAGGTGGGTAGGTAGTTATGTAGTTAGGTAGGTAGGAAGGTAGATAGCTGGGTAAGCATGTAGGTGGGTAGGTAGTTATGTAGTTAGATAGGTAGGAAGGTAGATAGCTGGGTAAGCATGTAGGTGGGTAGGTAGTTATGTAGTTAGATAGGTAGGAAGGTAGATAGCTGGGTAAGCATGTAGGTGGGTAGGTAGTTATGTAGTTAGATAGGTAGGAAGGTAGATAGCTGGGTAAGCATGTAGGTGGGTAGGTAGTTATGTAGTTAGGTAGGTAGGAAGCTAGATAGCTGGGTAAGCATGTAGGTGGTTAGGTAGTTATGTAGTTAGATAGGTAGGAAGGTAGATAGCTGGGTAAGCATGTAGGTGGGTAGGTAGTTATGTAGTTAGATAGGTAGGAAGGTAGATAGCTGGGTAAGCATGTAGGTGGGTAGGTAGTTATGTAGTTAGATAGGTAGGAAGGTAGATAGCTGGGTAAGCATGTAGGTGGGTTGGTAGTTATGTAGTTAGATAGGTAGGAAGGTAGATAGCTGGGTAAGCATGTAGGTGGGTAGGTAGTTATGTAGTTAGATAGGTAGGAAGGTAGATAGCTGGGTAAGCATGTAGGTGGGTAGGTAGTTATGTAGTTAGGTAGGTAGGAAGCTAGATAGCTGGGTAAGCATGTAGGTGGGTAGGTAGTTATGTAGTTAGATAGGTAGGAAGGTAGATAGCTGGGTAAGCATGTAGGTGGGTAGGTAGTTATGTAGTTAGGTAGGTAGGAAGCTAGATAGCTGGGTAAGCATGTAGGTGGGTAGGTAGTTATGTAGTTAGATAGGTAGGAAGGTAGATAGCTGGGTAAGCATGTAGGTGGGTAGGTAGTTATGTAGTTAGATAGGTAGGAAGGTAGATAGCTGGGTAAGCATGTAGGTGGGTAGGTAGTTATGTAGTTAGGTAGG
Organism: Cepaea hortensis; assembly: GCA_963921405.1. Taxonomy (NCBI): domain Eukaryota; kingdom Metazoa; phylum Mollusca; class Gastropoda; order Stylommatophora; family Helicidae; genus Cepaea; species Cepaea hortensis. The sequence continues at coordinate 72,079,496 of OY992886.1, forward strand.
TAGGAAGCTAGATAGCTGGGTAAGCATGTAGGTGGGTAGGTAGTTATGTAGTTAGATAGGTAGGAAGGTAGATAGCTGGGTAAGCATGTAGGTGGGTAGGTAGTTATGTAGTTAGGTAGGTAGGAAGCTAGATAGCTGGGTAAGCATGTAGGTGGGTAGGTAGTTATGTAGTTAGGTAGGTAGGAAGCTAGATAGCTGGGTAAGCATGTAGGTGGGTAGGTAGTTATGTAGTTAGATAGGTAGGAAGGTAGATAGCTGGGTAAGCATGTAGGTGGGTAGGTAGTTATGTAGTTAGGTAGGTAGGAAGGTAGATAGCTGGGTAAGCATGTAGGTGGGTAGGTAGTTATGTAGTTAGGTAGGTAGGAAGCTAGATAGCTGGGTAAGCAGGTAGGTGGGTAGGTAGTTATGTAGTTAGATAGGTAGGAAGGTAGATAGCTGGGTAAGCATGTAGGTGGGTAGGTAGTTATGTAGTTAGATAGGTAGGAAGGTAGATAGCTGGGTAAGCATGTAGGTGGGTAGGTAGTTATGTAGTTAGGTAGGTAGGAAGCTAGATAGCTGGGTAAGCAGGTAGGTAAATAAGTAGGTGAATGACATTGAGAAAGTATATAAGACTTTACTAGAATTTACTCACTAAGTTTATTCCATTGTGGCTGGATATGCAAGAAATCTTGTTTACACCCATTATGCCATGCTTTCAGTGTATTTATCTAGATTGATACATATACTTACTTTTATCTCTTATGACTCACACCCTATTGCGACGTTGCAGTTGCAATCACAGCCCTCGTTAAACAGTTGCAACAAATGTACATCTTTATTATCTTATCTGCTTATCTGGAACATTTATGTAGGATAATTATTTCACATCGCGTTTGTCCGCAGCTATTTCCCCGTGGAGATTTTGTCCTTTATTTGTTGCACGCAAAGAGAACTCCTTGCCTCGTATGAAGAATAACGGTAATACTACAGCTAACACTGCAGCAGTAAAGCTTTTCTTCTAATTACATGTTCTGTGCACAACGTTGCGATAAATCACAACATCATATTGGTTGTCTAGGCAGTTTTACGCCCGGTAGTTTGACATTTCTTTCTCCGTAATCCCGTATAATTAATCGTGAGTAACGTGACGTGCGCGAGAATCGGTAGCGGTTCTCTCCGTGTCGATAGCATACGGGGTATGTGAGCCGGTCGCTCCGAAAGGCAAATCAACTCATTGGACCAATGACGTCAATACAAAAAAGAACAAACGTGTATCAATAGCTACTAAGAAAGCACTTTACAACACAATCTTCCTACCAACTCTATGCTACCAATGCCAAACCCGGACAGTGACAGAAACAGAGAAAAGAAAAATCACAACAACAGAAATTAGATTCCTGAGAAGAATACTCAATGATCAAGAAGAGATAACATCAGAAATGAAGAAATCAGGACTGAAGTGGGTATTATAGCAGCGCTAGATTTTATTAGAAGGCAGCAAGTCAAATGGTTTGGCGATGCAGTAGGTTACAAACTAACAAGATACCACAACAAGCTATGACGTACAGTCAAGATGGAAGCAGAGGAAGGGGCCGACCACGTAAACGATGGACGGAGGGAATAACAGAGTCCACGGGAATATCGATACATGAAGCCCATAAGCTTTCCCGCTGTTTATACGTCACGACCTGGAACCCCACACTATTTGTTGGAAAATTTTCCTCCATGAGGATTCGAACAGATAACTACGGGGCCGACAAGCAAGCGTGCTAGATACTGCGTCGCCACGGCTCCTACACGGCAGTTAAGCCCATTAATAACAGCTACAGACACCCGGTGGGATTTAACGCTCTAACAGTCTGTTCTCTGTTGAAATATGTATCCCTGGCCACACATCCCAAATGTCCCATTGGCCGAGCTATCCAGGCGTTATCAGCGTCCGTTTATGTAAATGCCAAATGCAAACTGGGGTTCATTAATACAATAGTGTATTGGTAGTTAGTTGGGTATTGACGTCCACTTGTTGAATAGTTGTACTGACCACATTATTTGGAAGTAGCTGATTTGAATTCACTATGGTTTTGTATTTAACTGTTTTGCTGTCTAGTTTGTTGTCTTCTATGTCTTGTAAATGTGAGTTTTTACATTTTCCTTTTTATGTTTACTCGCCCTAAACTCAAGCGTAGTCTATATACATGAGGCTATTTCTCTAGCACTGGATTTAATTGTGCGTGTGGATTAACTTTCCCTATTATCAATGTCCCTCTCCATCAGTCGAATCCATTCCGACTTCAGAGGTACTTGTAATTTACGCCCCCAAGTCAAGGACGAGAAGTTTACATTTTAGTCAAACTGTCTGGTTGAGGGGTTGATTCCCCTTAATGCCTATGAACGCTTATAATCGTATTAATTGTTATACCTTGATAGTCAAGATTTCCCGAATGCTCTCATGTGGCTGGGAGAAACGAGCACTTATGGGTTTGTACGTAGTGCAAATATGTGGCGTCTTTATTATGTGATAACATATTTTTCCTGTCACAAATATTCTTTTACTTAAATATTACATTTGTTAGATTCAAAATGAGTTTAGAATCAGAACTAACTGCAATAGACTCATCACCTCCAGTAATTTGTCCTGTATTGGACTTAGAACCCACAAGTCGTTTGAATTTTCTCTCTATCATAAGCCAGTTGTCCTGTCACTGCGACTGTAATATGTATATAGTCTCAACATCCAGTGCCTTGCCAGCTGGTGTGGGCGATCATGCTTGTCTACAAACTGCGATCTCCGACGGCATGGATCAATTCGTATGTTGACTTTCTTCCGTGTCATGACGCAAGACTCACGAATTTTCTCAAGCTGTCTTCCACTATCTCTCTTTCCACGAGTCTTTCCGGTTGTAGGATGTTCCAGTTGTTGTCTTCTCATAAAGTGGCCAAAATTTATGACTGCTTTTTTTCTGATGTTTGTTATAAGTTGTCTTTGCGACTGAGTTTCCCTCAAAATGTCCAGAATGCTCATTTTGGCTATCCAGTTAATTTCAGCATTTTTCTATAAAAACCGCCGGCTTCCTAGCCTAGAGGTTAGCGACTTTTCTCCGAAATCTCGTATACTCTCATAAGTATCGTGACGACGGTGAGAATCAGCAGTGGTTCGAATCGCGTCGGTAACTTACGGGGTATGTGAGCCGGCCGCTCAAAAAGCAATGGTATACTACTGAGCGTAATCTTGCCAAGAAATCAACAATCAGCTGAAAGATGCTGATGTTGACAGCAATGTAATGTAAAGGATATGCAAACAATTTTCTATAAAACCACATCTATCACATCATAAATATATATACACTGTGGTCTTCCTCTTCTCGGCCTTCCGGATAAACTTGCTTCCACGATTATCGTTTCCAGCAAACGTTCGTGTGCTTTTATATCACCACCATATTTCATTTTCCTGAGTATTTATTTTTGTCTTAATGACCAGTCATCTTGAAAACAAAGTTCTTTTTGGATTTAGCTATTTGTTATCTTTTTCGTCAAAGGATGTTTTAATACTCTTCTCAACATTTATAATTAAAGGCACATATGTACTTTTCGGCTGATTTGTAGTCTAGCAGATGTCACACCCGTATGTTGCCACAGGGAATATGCTTGCCCTGAACTGGCTTTGTGGCGAGGGCTTTACGAATATAATTCGTAATTCTGCATACCTAGTTCGAAACACAGCTGCGGGCGTTTCCATAAACACGTATGAGTGTCGGTTGTTCAGAAAGCAATGGTAAACTACTGAACGTGAACCTGCCAAAAAATAACTTACAGTCAAAAATAAAAAAAAAACACTGGGGTTGACTGCCACGCACTGTAAATGACATGCAGCTAACATTTTTTACGTACTCTGGCTGTTGTTTTTCCCTCTATCCCAATCTGCTTTAATTGTTATAATTTTTACAAAGCAATATTTGTTCTTTTAATTTCTGGCATCGCATTCCCATCGCCTGTCGGTAGTGAACCTACATATTTAAAACAAGCTCTCTTTTTGTAATTTATCTCCATTGATAAATACATCTGGTGAAATAATTGCCCTATCGGTAGTCATCATTTTTATTTTTCTTGCATTAGGATATAAATTGTGTTTTTCGCTGTGCACTTGCACTGACATTATTAGTTTGTCAGTTCACATTTGTGTTGTTGATTGTAATATTGCGCTGTCGGCATATCCAAGTTAATGTATTTCTATTCTTCCTTACAAAAGCATCATATTGTTTTTTCTGAGCATTTTCTCTAACATTCCTCATGATATTGTCAGTATATAACTTAAGAAGATAAAGGGAGAAAATGCAACCTTGCTTGACTCCCTGTTCTATATCAATCCAATCTGTTACAACAGAAAGGTTAACGAAACAACTGATGACTGATTGGCTTAACGTAATAATTGTCTGGGAAAGACGCGGCAAAAGTAATAACAATGACCGAATGCGTGAAAATTATAATTGGCTGGCAAGGAAAGAGCTACAACAAACGCTCTGTTTCTGTCTGTAAAACGCCCAAAACGCTTCTCACATTCAGACAAAAATATCATGTCGGAATGAGCACATAAACAAAAATATGAAAGCGTTAACAGAAAGATGAAGGCAGAAACCCAAGTTTTCATCGGCGAGACCTGGTAATAAATTCTAAATAGTCATACGTCAATGCCAAGACGCGGGCCTTCTAGTTTAGTAGGAAATAATTACAAGCACGTTTGAAGTAGATGGCTTGTAGGAATCGTTACGGATGAGAGGTGAGACGTTGGTGCCGGCGAAAGTAAGCCTTCGCTTACGAAGATGAAGTCGCTCATGCCGGGTATCCTGTCTAAGAGGGCAGATTTCGCAGACTGCAGACTAATGAAGCTGATCCGATCTGTTGTGAAATGAGCCTGTCTGTTCGGTGAAGTTGGGGTAGAGGTGATTGGGGGAGCTGGAGAGGTAGTAGAGTAGAAAGTAAGAAACGTTCGTTAAACCGAGTTCTTTTGTGTGAGTGTTGTGGATTTAGAAATGGTTGGCAAGTGATATGAAGCCGCCATGCCGTTGTAACAGGAGCGCTCGTCTGTCTGGCAAGTGTTTATGTGTTCATATCGCCTTGAGAAGGAATAATATTGCTGATTGTTCTTGTGTCTGCTGTTGACCCAGCCTTATAGTAAATTAAAGTAAAGTATGGTAGCGTAAAGTAAAGTAAAAGTTAGTAGCATATTCTTTACAGGACATCGCAGTCAACCCATGTATTTTTTGTGTGGGTTGTTTATGATTTTTTGGCAAGTTAACGTTCAATAATTTGCCATTGATTTCTGAACGACCAGCACTTATACCCCTGTATACAAGCCAACGCAACGCGTTCCGCTCACCAAATATCCCGCAGCTGTGTTTCAAACGCGGTATGCGGGATTACGAACTGCGCCTGTAACACCTTCGCGATAGAGCCGTAATGATAAAGTAAAGGACCTCTTTAAACGTCTTGAGGCCTATTGCGTATATTGTAAGTAAGTAAATAGAGTCTTAATACGATCTGGGCTTATGGGACTAATCATAGTTTAATCGATCAATCGGCGCTAGGCATGTGACGTGGCTTGTATCACACCGGCCGCCTTCACTTTCCAAATCATTTACAAGTACCCACCTTAGACTGGGTCTTCCAGGCCAGTTTAAATAATCTACTCCCATGAGGTTTGAATCTATTATCACCGGGCCGTTAGACAAGCGTCTACTCACTGCGTAGCTGCCACGATGCCTCTAATACAATAATGATGAACGTGACATTAGGCACAACTAAAGTTCCAGAAATGTGTGGTTTTATATAACATTACTAAATAAGACATAATCTTGAAAACTTTCTGACTACTGAAAAACCTGACTGGCAGAAAATCAGGGGAAGACAAAGAAATAACTATTTGAATCAGCAGGTGACAAGACATAATAGGCAACAGAACACAGACTTGATCCAAAACAATAGTCACCGCGAGAGATGAAGGACTGTGATCGACCACTCTTATTGGCATGGTACGTGATTGTATTGACACAAATACAATATAAACATATAAACATTTACAATACTCTTCTCTCAAGCTAACTTGATAGGAAAACAACAACAAAATCCTGCCAGCTTCCATGTAACTGTTGGAAAGATTCCCTGAAACTATTCTTTGAAGCATCTCTCGGTTGTATTGTCGCACTGGTCATAATGTCATCACCGTATTTGCTTCTTTTTTTTTTTTTTTTTTTTTGGGGGGGGGGGGGGGAGGTTTTATTAGCTGTAAGCGTTGATTTTAATTGGGGCCAATTCGATATAAAATGCAGGGATTGTGAGTTGAGACATACCCTTTTCAATAGTAGAGAGTTATAGCATATCTTTTCACCGGTAGAGAGTTATAGCATATCTTTCAACCAGTAGAGATTTATAGCATACCTTTTTCACCAATAGAGAGTTATAAGATACCTTTTCATTAGCTGAGAGTTATACCATACCTTTTTACCAGTAGATAGTTATAGCATACCTTTACACCGGTAGAGATTAATGTCATGCAGCAGACTGTTTATTCCCCATTTCTCTAGGATTTTCCTTCTGGCTGTATCTCTTTAGCTTCGTATGCTGTCTTTATAGCGGAATAACCACGCGCTTACTAAAGCAAAGTTATAGTTTCAAACGGTGACCATTCATGTAAAACACAATATGTGAAATGTGTAGGTTGTTCAGCCGAGAGCATTAATCTGGGACTATTTTGCGTGCACAACACACATTTCTATTTTTGTGTGCGCTCGCTCGCTTTGAACTCAAGCGTAGTACACACACACTATTTATAGTAGTGATGGATTGAATTGTGCATGTGGTTTAGCTTTCCTTATTAACAGTGTCCCTCGCCATCAGGCGAACCCACTCCGACTTCACAGATACTTGTAATTTACGTCCCCAAGTCAAGGACGACAGGCCAACATTTTAGTCCAGCTGTCCGGTGTAGGGGTTGAACCCCTAACCTCGGCATCAGCACACCGGATATTTAAGAACACGCGTTCTTATCCATTCGGCCATGCTGACCTGCCAACACACATATATAAGGGGCGTTCATTTGAAATCCGTTCGTGCCGCACTGCGCGTATTTGCGTACGTTGAATATGATCATGTCATAGTCATGTGATAAGTATTGACCAATGAATAAAAGAGCAAGTGCTTATCGTCCCATGATGCATAGGTTCTGTTTCTGACCGTTGATAAAATGGCCGGGTTGATCCAAAATCCGTCCAAAGAAGCTCAAAGAGCGGTGATTCGGTTTCTTTCATTTGAAGGATGTCGACTAGTGGACATTCATCGAAGAATGCAGGCAGCGTACGGTAACAAATGTGTGTCGAAGAAAACAGTGACAGACTGGGCACGAATGTTTCGGAAAGGAAGTCAGTTCACGACAGATCTTCGACGGGCGCATATTGTTGCAACAGAAAAAAAAACCATCGCAAAAATTGATGCAGCAGTACAGATGAACCGTTGTCGAAGCATACGTTCGCTAGAAAAAGAATTTAATGTGTCAATTTGGACAATTCAAAAGGTCGTTCGTAAGAAACTGCAATACTGGAAGGTGTGTTCACAGTGGGTACCACGGATGTTGACCAACCACCAAAAAGAGGAACGCATGGGATGGTGTTTGAACCACTTGCTGCGTTACAGAGTGGAGGGTGATGCATTTCGATTCCGCATAGGCGATGAATCATGGTGACACCACTTTGAGCCGAGCAGCAAAAGAGAGAACATGCAATGGAAGCATGCTGGATCACCAAAAGCAAAAAAAAAAAAAAATCAAGTTACAGGTTTCCGCTGGTAAGGTTATGCATTTTTTGTCTATGAAGGGCTATTGTTGACCGACTTTAAAGAACCTGGTGTCAACATCAACTCTACCCACTACTTGCAAACACTAGACAAGCTGCAAGAAGCCATCAAGAATAAACGACCCGGCATGCTTTCTCACGGTGTGATTTTGTTGCACGATAATGCTCGTCCGCATGTCGCAAAGATTGTGCAGGAAGCATTAGCAAGGAAGAAGTAGGGAATTCTGCAACATCCAGCCTATAGTCCTGATTTGTCACCATGTGATGTTCATTTGTTGGGACCTCTAAAAATAAGCTCTCAAGGGGAACGATTTCATATAAATGCAGACGTAATGAACGCGATAAACACTTGGTTCAGTGAGCAACCACAATCTTTTTTTTTTGCGGACGGCATTCGCCGCCTACGTAAGCAATGGGGTGCTTGCCTGAATGCCTACGGCGACTTCTTATGACCAACCCATGGTGCATATTTCATTCAAACTGAATGCTTTGTTTAATTCTACCACACCTGTTAATGTTTCTTTCATGCTTTTGTAATAAAGCCACTGGAACGGGCTTCAAATGAACGCCCCTAACATAAACTTCTGTCGATCCGGTTCTAGAGTAAATTAGAAAGCAATATAAACAGTGTTGTTTCGTAGTGGTCACTTCTTTCCTCTGCTTCTATGAGTGCCAATCAATACTCTTAATTGTAATTCTGACAGTATTTTAATATAGTATTTCCAAGGCTTCCTCGTCTGTTGATATTTCTGTGTATTTCATATTATAAGTAAGTAAATAAAGAACACGTTCTTACGACATTAATGTATTAAGTATATGCTGTTGGGCGCATATTTGTATAAACCAATCGGCAGTAGGCGGGTGATGTGGCCAGAATCACGCCGGTCGCCTTTGCTTCCCGAGACAGTCCTGGCACCCATTTTAAGCTGTGTCAACCTTGGCAAATTTAACCCAAAAAATTTGATTCGGATTCGAATTCATGACCTTCGGGCCGGCATGCGAGCGTCTAACCATCACGCTCCCGCGTTGCATGTTATAAGACTAATTCACCCAGGAAGGGTAACCCAGTCAAGAAACGCCTGAAGGGGTCGGATGTGTCGGCCGAAAGGCGTAAATATCGCAGCTCTGCGGTAAACAGGCACGACGAAATTATGTTCAAAACAAACATTCCGGACGGGAAGCAGAGGTGTTTCTAAGGCACCATGGCCAGGTTCTATACTGGCGAAGACCTACTAACACGTCGTGCGTCCTGGGCAACAGGTTCCTTCGGGGTCCTGACTAACGTAGTAGGATCGCTGATTCTTCCGAAGTCGGAGAGTATGTGCCTGCACGGCAAGGACCCACTAATCTGCACACCAATAAGCCACATGGGACAACGGATACTCACACATACCTCAAGTCCTGTATGACATCACACTGATGTTGGACAATAGGATGTCTTCATCTGACATACACGACTTCACGCTGGAGTTCACAGTCAGTGAATGCAAGCAAGCAAGCAAGCAAACATTCCGGACGAAAGAAGAAGGCGAAGAAGACTCTAATTCACGGAGAAAAAATAACAGAATTCCGGGAACTTATTAAAGACATCCCGTGTACGTAAACATGGTAGAGTGGTAACATGCCCGGTTATACCCGGTCTGAAGTGTCCCCAGTTCGACTTCTTCATGATACGACAACATGCATGTATGTGTGTTTGTATGTACGTCTAAGTGAGATATCGAAAATTGCCAGCTATTTCTTCATCTAAATCTCAGCTAGAGTTGACGAAGCGTGGCAAAAGGGAAAATAAAGCGCACAGGATAAATTTATTGATTTCTATTTTACTGTTCAGCCTCTGCATAACCTGCTAAAAGTATCGCTCTCAAATCAAGCTGTGAGTGAGTTTTGTAATATAAGGAATTTGACCATGCTACACTCCTACATATTCTGAGATACTGATTATGATGCATGGCTTTCTTAGATAAGGGCGAGACATATTAGGTCCCGTGTGAATGCTGCATAAGTTGCAGGTCAATTCAGTTTCAAATCTGGGAATGTTCATGGCTCTTTTGCTTTAAGATGTGACAGCGTATGCATTTATGTATGTAATATACAAAAATAGCGAATAATCGGTAATTTTCTGTTGCATTGGGGAAAATTCCACAAATCACGAAAACTTCCCTTTGTGGTGCTCTTTTCTGTTAACGAGAGTACCACATAACAGTGTAGCAAGTTATCCTAGCAAATTAAAAAGTTTGCAAAGGGTTGTAGTACGCTGTAGTAAACAGCCATGTAGTTGTGGAATGCATCCCAAGAAACTTAGCTTGGCAGCCAAAAGAATTATAATAATAATAATACTGATATTCTATAATATCTGAACATCGAAGAAGGCTGGCTTTTATCATAAACAGCATCATGTATCCGAAAATGAAATACTGAAATACCATATTAACAGCCCCGGTGCTTTGAAAAGAACATTGATGGAAGGTGTGGTCCCTGGAAAACGAAGCAGGGATCCACTTGAACGAAGAAGAACATAGGATATTGCAAACATATTGTGCATGATAGAGAATGGAGGATCTTTCCGGTTGGCCGTGACGAGAGCAAAGTTCTGCAATGGACCTGCTACATAGAAGAGGACGATCATAATGATGGTACACTGATGTCAAAGACAATGGAAAAATACAGCATTAATATTTCAGGAATACGCTTATGGACATATGCAAAGTTACTTTTAAAAGGATTTAAAATGTTCAAAAATAAAGCCCACACCAGACTCAATAACTAGACATGATGTTAACTGTGAAAAAAGAAACAAAAACAAAAAGATCTAATTTTACAGATTTTGATGGGTTTCATGTACGTAGAGGACGGAAACAGAGATAAGAGAATATACTAGTTAATATAAATAATATAAAAACTAAAAGCTATAGCATCGTCTACCCGTGCCATTTCTGCAGTGATATTGGCGGCAATGGATCTCCAGCAGTTTCTTTGCTGAATCCTTTCTGCTAGACTGTTTCCTGACCATGTCTTGATGTTATCCGTACATTTATATATTAGACACCCTCTAAATCTTCTGTCTTCAAGTTTTCCGGGTGCTGTGGTTTCCAATAGATCGTTACCTCTTGATGTAACCAAAATACCTTGTCTTTCCAACTTTTTAATAACTTCAGCAGCGCTAATTTTACAGTGAATTGTCCTAGATCTCCCTACACGGTTCGTGGTTTCCACGAATCGAGACCATAACACTCCGGGCAATTATATAGATAATTCGTCTCCCTCAGCTAATATAAAGTGTAGGTGCTGACGATTAAATCTAAATAAAACAGAAACAAACGTAGATCATGACGAAGGAGTAAAACAGTGTACGAGATAAGAGCAAACGGGACAACACTGAAACAAGCAGAGGGATTGATCATCTAGGGCCAATGAAAATAACAAATGGGAAAGGTAATGGAGAAATAACATACATAATAATTCAAATATAATCATAATTCGTTCAGATGATGAACATTCTGTGTAGCTTATTCCTACCCATTAAAGCCTGACAAGGAACTGTAGGATGTTACAAGTGCCCATGCGTCTGTTATAGGAGAGGCCACGGAAGCGTTGTGGCTAGACGCTTGCCTGCCGATCTGGTCGGCATGGGTTCTAATCCGCATCGTGGTGGATGTTAAACATTGGTTTTGGTTCACATGGCAACCAAGAGTGACATGGATATTATGAAATATCTTAAGAAGTGAGGGCTGCCTGTGTGATGTTGACCAGATTACCAACGGAGTGCTGTCTGGTCTATAAATATACGCTTGCACCATATCAGTGCTAGGTCTTAGTCAGATATGACTGAGCTACCGTATGACAATAGGCGGTGCTACCTGCTTTCTGTAAGCGCCGAATTTGGGCGGCGCTCACCAAACCCGACATCCCATATGTACTAACGGCTTCGGGCGGAGAAGCGCAATTGGGAGGGCACACGCCTTACCATAGAGAGAGGAAATGCAAGCTTAAGATTAAGCTTCATAGCAGAGCAGACCAAGCCCTCAGCCTCGGTTGGCAACTGGTGTAAGATCGAAGCTCCGACAGGCGAATAGTTAGAGCATTGCTTTACTGATCCGGAAGCTTCCGCAGCTTGCCTTGTTCTAGATGTATTGGTGTTACCTTTCCTCTGGCAGGCCAAGAGAGGGATCATGCTGCATGGACAACAACACATGGTCTCTACAATTCTGCTATATATTGTGCTGTGGAGAGGTATATCTTGTTTGAAGCACAATGTAACAAACTATCGCCTGTCAAGACGCCAAGGCGCCAGTACTAGCACTATATGCTTAATACGTCTAAACGTATCCTTTACGTAATCGTCTGTATGCCTGCGAATCATGGAGCTGGAATGCAAACAGTAGCAAGAAATTTGAAACCGCCTGGACGTGGTTCTCCGTACCATGCCAAGAATCCCGTGGACAATTAAGAAGACCAATATCCAAGTACTGCAAGAGACCAATTCGCACAGACATTTGATAAACTATACAAGTGAAAGAACATCGTTATTGGTTGGTCAGCTTACGACACGAGCGGGTCTGTAGAATGTCGTGACAACTGGGAACATCGAGCACGTTAGAGACAGAGGTTGACAGAGAGAGAGAGAGAGAGAGAGAGAGAGAGAGAGAGAGTGAGAGAGAGAGAGAGAGAGAGAGAGAGAGAGAGAGAGAGAATGGTGGCTCGGTTGAAAGATTTGGATGATGGAACTTATCAAGTACACAAACGACATTTGTTTCTGGGGGCGCTTGATTGTCTGCACCACTCAAGCAGCACATGATGAAGATGGTGATGATACTTGATTTATGAGATTTTGAATAACTGTCAGAGGACTATTGATCAGGACATCATATTTGCTGGGCCTGAACGTCTAAGGAAGCCGCAGTAAAGTAGTGGCTAAACTCTTTCGCCTGCCGGCCCTAAGGTCATGAGTTCAAATCTGCATCGTTGCAGACTTTATTTTAAAAACAATAAACTTTGACTCCTATGTCAACCCAACCTAAAATGGGTACCAGGAATTGTGGTGGAAGTAAAGGCGGCCGGCATGACACAGACCACATCACCCAGCTAATGCCGTTTGATCTATACACAAATGTGGGTTTAGCATCACATGCCTACTCAGCCTTATGTCGTATAAAATCGTCCTTTACGTACTTTACTGCATGCTCAATTCTAAAGCATTCGAATACACAATATGTTCATCCGCTCGTTGTTTCTAATTGCCGCTATGTCGGTCTGTATTTGTCTGTCTGACTGTCTGTCTGTCTGTCTAATCTCCAATCTAATTCACTCCATGGATGCCTGCAATTCTCCAGAAGACCCGCGCAAACGAAATCCGCGGAGCATAATATGTATATCGACAGTATAATGAACGATATTGATTCAGGTGGGACTGCTGGCTGTCTAGAAACAGCTGGGCGCCGGCACTGGCAGATAAGAGGTTCCGATCTGGGAATGAAAACATGTTACGGGTGGTCAGAGATAGAACTGAAACATTAATAAACATGATGGGTGTTTGTGTGTGCAGCGTAAGCCTTGCAGGAATTGATTGCGCTATAGCCGGGCAGATGAAGACAGACTGTGTGTCTTATCTAGCTACCGTTTTTGTAGAACTCTTTATCAGTGTTCTCACGCCTGATTGTGTTTTTAAATCTCTGTGTGAGCCGCTTATCGAGCGCCTTCTGGACCCACAGACAGATGCATGCTGAATGTGAACTAGCTATTACTTTAGCCAGGCAAATGTTACTTTATCTTATAACTGTTACTTAACTCATCTCGCCTCAAACAATTATTAACTCCTTATTACACAGTCCAGTACTGCTTAAAACAATGATTCTCAAAATTTTATTCAGCTTACAACCATAGACCTTCAAACAGAAATCTCTTGCGACTCAGCTCTTATATACATATAAAACACACCCCTGTCTTGGTATTTATTATTATCTTTCATGTGCCATGTCGATAAACGTGGGCGTTCGTTTTTCGCTATCTGACACGACGACCGGATCTTTGGATCAGGTCTGTGTTCTTTTCCACATTGTGGCATTTGGCCAAGCCATCCTTGTATGTCTCTCTTTGTCATCCAATTGATTTTTTTTCAATAAAGTTTACCAGTTGCCACCAAGTTTTCAAGTTTGGTATTTATAACACTGCATTTTACAACCCTCTCTATACCTCTGGGATGCGTCCATCCAGCAGGTATCAATACTGTTGTGGACGCCACTGTATAATGGGCCATCTTCCCTCTATACATTCGTATCCAACTGTTCACACGCCTCCGTTTATACATATCACAACTGTTTACGCTGTTTATAACTATGCTGTCCTCCCTCTGTATATTCATACCTAACTGTCTACACACCTCTACATATTCATATCGGACTGTTCGCATATTTCTGGCGACATAAACCCTATCTGGCCCTCTGGCAACCTAACTATACTTAAACTCTGTAGCCAAAGAGTGCCTTCGCAACCGGCACAAACAGCTATTTCTGCTCCCACATGGGAACCGAGTAGTTGTGTTATTCTGTGTGTTGTTTTTCGTTGTTTTATCTATTTGTGCCGTATTTTGTCCTTGACAAAGATTCTTAGAATCGAAACGTTGGCCGTCCTGTATGTCCTATTGTACGTATGTGTGTGTGTTTTTTTTAAATTTTATTATTTCATGTTACATATTTATTAATTGCTTCTGATTTCAGATAAGCCACTGATTTTGTTTTCACCTGTGTACGTTGGTTCTCCTTGTATGGTATGTGCAACGTGTCTGTGTTTAGTATGTTTCTTCTCGCAGGAGCGAAATATACCTATTTGTTTCCAATTCATATTGTTATATCCTGCTGCAGCCACTGCTTTTTCTTTTGTTCTCTATACCAGTCCACCGCAACAGACAGCCTATAGCCAGCAGGTAAAAGCCCACTTTAGAAATACAGTACTCCAAAACCCACAGACAGCCGGTAAAAGCACACTTTAGTAATACTCCAAAGCCCACAGACAGCCGGTAAAAGCACACTTTAGGAATAAACCATCATATACAGACAGGCGGTAAAATTTCACTTATTGCAACAACTGCCTGTGACTGAGATGGTTAATCAGCTGTTTTGTTATAGCTGTGCTAGCTGGGTCATGATTGCAGAACTGACTGATCAGATTACAAATATAGTGTACGTGCTAGCTTAGCTTTGATACAAACGAAATGACCCGTTATAGAAACCTACTGTTGGTTAGTGACAAGTTAGCACTATTGCATTTGTAGAGGAATAGGTGGCCAATCCCCCCCCCCCCCCCCCCCTTCGCCATCCCAAATTGCGTCATAGCGAACGATACGAACCCTAGTCCGACTGGACTCACGCTATTGTCAGAGTAACCGTTAAATGAACGCAACTACTAGCATTGGTAAGGAAATTTCAATAAGGGAGAGAATTGCCATACCATTTCATGAGGATGACACCGTAATTATACTAAGGGCCACTTCTGTCGTTAGTAAAAGGACTCCTGTCTTTAGTAAAATCTAGGAAACTTATTCAGTTCTAACATACAGCTCGCCCCGATTCCCTGTCAAAATATCTACACCAGGGTACGAGTGAAGATAACATAATATAGAGACAGACGAGGACAATCGGGTGATCATTACAGTAACATATGGACAGGCTTGGACTTGTTGCAAGTATAGTGGGATAATTTGAATAGAAATATGACTTGGAGAATCCTTCAGGCCACTAACAGAACGCATAAACAAATTCACAAATAATGATTGGCGCTCATGGAAGTAGAAGAAAGAAGCAGGGATGTGAGGACACATTAGACAATATAAACATTGAAAGTTATAGTTACCTCACTCGGATTTGAACATGTCGCCTCCAAATGACAGCAGCGCCTCGCAGCACGACCAAGTGTACTTCGAACGACGGCCTACCCTACACCCCTAATTAAAAGGTGTCCTCATAAGCCAGAATTATCATCAACCTGAACCCACAAACAATGGCTTATTGACAGAATTATAGAAAAATAAAACCGTAGGTCTCAACATTATTATATTATCCAAGCATAGGTCAAATTACAAACACATACGGATATTTTGAATAGAATAGCTACTCCCTCTGGGTATTCATCAACCTCATGTGCCAAATAACAAACACATACGGATATTTTGAATAGAATAGCTACTCCCTCTGGGTATTCATCAACCTCATGTGCCATGCCGATAAACGTGGGCGGTCACGTTTCGCCATCTCACACGATCACCAGAGTCGTGGATCAGCTCCGTGTTCTTGTCGACCAGGGTATTGGGTTGGAATTTGTTGACATTTTCTAATTCCTGAAACCCTTGAAGGTAACACTGCCAAATTAGATCTCAATCAGTGCCTAGATGTTGTACTGAATCACGACCAGGTTACATCCTAACATGTCTCGTTGTAGATGTGAGTGCATTTCCAGTACATTCTTGCACACCCACGCTGGTGTCCGAGCTAGAAGAGGGCAAGGAGAACTCTGCGTCAGTCTCCATAGAGATGGTAATCGGGTGTCGGGTGGGGAGGAATGTCTCCACACCAACGTCATTCCGATAGATGCGAGCCGCTTTCGTGGCTCAAGCCACCTACACTTCGGGATTACAACAAAACCGAAAATAATTACTGGCAACAAATTTCACCATTACGGACTAGCTGACCCGGCCCGGCCCCGGCTTCGCAAAATTGTTGCATATTTCTGAAATAGGTGGACATTTTCGCTCCTCCCCTCCGCCCTCCCCCTCCTCCACCTCCGGGAGGAGGAGGAGGGGGAGGAGGATGGGAAGAAGGGGGAGGAGGAGGAAGAGGGGAAGGAGGGGGAGGAGGAGGAGGGGGAAGGGAGGAGGAGGAGTAAGAGGTAAGGGGAGGGGGAGAAGGAGAGTGAGGAGGGGGAGGATGGGGAGGAGGAGGATGAGGAGGAGGGGGAGGAGGAGGGAGAGGAGGGAGGAGGATGGGGAGGAGGGGAGGGGGAGGATGAGGGGAGGAGGAGAAGGGGTGGAGGAGGAGGATGAGGATTATAACGCGTATGCTTGTAGATAATTGTAGCGAAAAGGTCCACCTATTTGAGAAATATGCAACAATTTTACAAATATAGCAATGCTATTAAAAGTTATGTCCTCTCGCTATATATAAATTATAATGTAAATTAAAATATAAAATTTTATTACGTAAATAACTGATTGTACACTAAAAAACTATGACAGTTGGCAGCACCGGAATGAGAAGAAGACATGTAGAAAATTTCATCTCAATCGGATGGACCATCCGCGAACGCATAAACAACATACATACATACATACTTACACAGACAGACATACATCGCATTTTATATATATATATATATATATATATATATATATATATATATATATATATATATATAACTGTTTGTACACTAACAAACTATGACAGTTGGCTGCACCGGAATGAGAAGACGACGTGTAGAAAATTTCATCTCAATCGGATGGACCGTTCGCGAACGCATAATAACATATATACAGAGATACAGACTGTCAGCGACTTGCTTGCGACAGGTATTTCAGGACTTCCCTACTTTTGCACCACACGAAATAATAACTCGTGTCATTTGCAAAAGGTACAATTTATTTAGAGCTGATTACAAACAAGCTCTGCGAGCGGAATACTTCATTGACAATAAGCATCATGGTACGTTACACAGATGCAATGAAGAGATGATACTGATACTATTAATCACTGAATGGAATCTAAAGCCTAACAATCACTATTGTCTATAAACTTATAGTATTCATAAGGAACACGTCTACTCTCCAGTCGTCTCAGTCTCAGTCTGCGCCACGCTTCTAGTTGCGTGTTCGAACACGGACGTTGGATCCTCCGTGCGCTGACGAGTCTTGCGTGCGTGGTGTCCCAGCACGCTGGTCAGTTAACTCGAGTAACCTGTACTCCATGGTTACTCGGTGCGGCTAGTTTTCTAGTGTCTTAGGAAACTTGCACTCAATGCTCTCTTGGTTGACACAAGTGTGTCCCTTTGTGAAGCTATTTATAGCGCTGGTGTCTCTCCTGTCTGGTGTCCTTTAATAGTTTCTGTCTTAGCTCTATTACTTATATTTAACTCTGTAAACTCTATTTATAGATCTTTGACACAGACAGACATACATTGATCATAATTGCTTCTGCAAACTTTAACAACTTTTAACTTTTAACTTTAACTTTAACTTAAACCGGAAGCTCCCGGCATCTTCAATTGGTAGGCACATTGTCGAAAATGGCCATATGGTGGACAGAGATACTGCCTTTCGCGTGTTGTTTAACACTCAAAATACTCGCTTGTTAAAATTTGCAGAAGCAATTATGATCAATCAACGCAAGCCAGAATTGTGTAAACAGAAAGACATGTTAGTCAGCTTAAAATTACCGTGGTAGATAAGTGACATTACTGTGCGAATATGTGTATATTTCAACTTGAAGGATTTATCTAGTTAATTCACGTAAGTTGTGTGATTTCTGCAGTATGTACCTGACGAGATGCAGCGAAATATGCCAGGCAATAAATCGTGCAATCTATTGTTTGTGTCTTCGTTATTAAAATTCACAACTTCCGCAGCCATAATTATATAAATATATATACCGTACTCCTTGGCTAAGAGCTTGCGAACACGATTTGTAAGCCCGTATACCCGGGTTCGGAAATTCAGCGGTGCTGGTTCTTTTCGAAAAAAGGTATAGGAGCCGGTCTTTCAGAAAGCAATGGCAAACTTCTGAACGTAAAAACTTTCCCATGAATCACGAACAGCCAAAATGCTGGGGTTGACTGATACGTCCTGTGAAGGACATGCAACCTATATATATTGTTCAACCATAATGACACACTATTACCGACGCCATAATGACAATTTATTTCTGATGTGTTTTCATCCCTGGTTTCATACTCAACTTCTACAGCTGTTCACAATGCTAATTCCCTTTTAAGATGTTTTCTAATTCTCTCTCTCTCTCTCTCTCTCTCTCTCTCTCTCTCTCTCTCTCTCTCTCTCTCTCTCTCTTCTCTCTCTCTCTCTCTCTCTCTTCTCTCTCTCTCTCTCTTCTCTCTCTCTCTCTCTCTCTCTCTCTCTCACGCCGCAGTAATAACTCTCTCCTCTAGTTATCCCTTCTGTCGTTTTATTAATCAGGCCGTATAACAACCCCGCTTCATCCACGAGGCTATTTCTGTGTGGGTCTGACAGTCTCTCACTCCCCTCCCCCCGGCCCCCCCCCCCCCCCCCCCACCTACTCTCCTTGACCCGACTACAGGTCTTGCCATTACCGCTCCAGTTTATTATTCCTCCTTTTCTCAATCAATATTCATTAACTGTCTTTTGTTTCGTTCTGTCTCTATCTTTCCGTCATTTTTTTTTCTCTTCATGGCTACACAATTACATTATACAACACCTCCCGTCTCTAACTCAGTTCATGAATTCTAACTTTCGCAACTAATACGCTCTCCAACAGCATCTTCTCTCTCTCTCTCTCTCTCTCTCTCTCTCTCTCTCTCTCTCTCTCTCTCTCTCTCTCTACCTTCTCTTACTTTTCTGTGACACTAGGTACGCGGTGCTTTGTCCTGATTGGTGTAGAGGTCTTTCTGCTAGCGTTCAGTGTTATCTATCTATCTATCTATCTATCTATCTATCTATCTATCTATCTATCTATCTATCTATCTATCTATCTATCTATCTATCTATCTATCTATCTATCTATCTATTTATCTATCTATCTATCTATCTATCTATCTATCTATCTATCTATCATTATCTGTCTATCTGTCTATCTGTCTGTCTAACTGTTTGTGTGTGGGTGGGGGTAGTTGGGTGGGTAGATGGGAGATGTGTGTGTTGATGGGTGGGTGGGGGATGTGTGGGTGTGAGTGGTTGAGGGGTGAGTACGTGAGTGGATGAATGTGTGTGGGAATGACTGTATGGGTGGGGGATGTATTGTGTGTGTGTGTGGGGGGGGGGGAGATGTGTGTGGGTTGGGATTGTGTGTGGGTGGGGTATGCGTGGGTGATGGGGTGTGTGTGGGTGGGAGGTTGTGTTTGTGGATGGGGGATGTGTTGATGGTGGGGGATGTGTTTGTGGGGAATATGTGTATGGGTGGGGAGATGAGTGTGGCTGGGTGGGGATATATGTGTGTGGGTGGAGTTTGTGCGGGTGGGGATGTGTGGGTGGGTGGGGTGTGGGTTTGTGGGTGTGTATAGGTTTGGATTGGTTGGATACGTGTGTGTTGGTGCATGCGGGAGTGTGGGTGGGTGGGGTAAGATTGCTCGGGCGGGGTATGTGTGTAAGGAGGATGTGTGTACGTTTGGATGTGTGTGTGTGGGTGTGGCATTTGTATGTGGGGTAGTGTGGGGATGTGCGGAGTGGCGGGGGATGTCTGTGTGGGTGGGGGATATGTGGTTGGGATTTGTGTGTTTGGATGGGTGGCTGGGGGTGTGTGGTGGAGGATATGTGTAGTTATGAGTGATGGATTGGATGGATGGATGTGTGTGGTGGTGTGTGGGATATGTGTGTGGGTGTGGTCGTGTGGGTGGCGGTCGGTGGATGGGTGGTCATGTATGTGTGCATGGGGGTGCTTTTGTGGTTAGGTTGGGGGACGTGTGGGTGGATGGAGGATGTGTGTGTGGGTGCGGGTATCATAACATGTAATATGCATTGTTTATGTCTACAACATTTATTTGACAATATTTTTTTTTCATATGTGAATGTATTATGCACTATTGATGAACGAAAGATGAGTGATTGGAAGGGCCGAATGTAAGATGGGCCTGAGTGCCCAATTTGTTATACTTTGAAAAATAAATTCCGTTCGTCGTTCTGTCTGTCTGTCTGTCTGTCTGTCTGTCTGTCTGTCTGTCTGTCTGTCTGTCTGTCTGTCTGTCTGTCTGTCTGTCTGTCTGTCTGTCTGTCTGCCTGCCTGCCTGCCGGCCAGTCTATGCTAATAAATGTTAGGCCTACCTTCTGTTTGTCTGTTAGTCTGTCTGCCTGCCTGCCAGTGCGAAAACATATTAATGTTTTGCTTATATATACACTTACACACTGACAAGACATCCTACAACTTTATTTCCCTATAATTTATCTTCCCTCAGCCTGCCTCTCTCTCTCTCTCTCTCTCTCTCTCTCTCTCTCTCTCTCTCTCTCTCACACACACACACACACTCTCTCTCTCTCTCTCACTCTGTCTCTTCCATCCCATCCCTCCCTGCCAGCAACTCTGTCTAACGGCACGACTCCCCGCGACTGTTCCATTTCCTGTTCAGCGGGTAAATTTGCTTTCCAGAAATTCCCTGTTTATCTTGCGTTCTGGAGGCAGTGTCTCCCCTGGCTGCTGTTAATTATACATGAATAAGGCACTATCTACAAGATATATGATCACGTGTCTTGTGGGTATGCTTCCATTAATTGTCTCCTATCTATAATAGCTCGGCTAACTACGATCAAATGGGTTTACATATCGGAATGGCTTTCAGTATGCTATATTGCTTGTGGAACTCCTTGAGTCATGCGTGCCTAAAAGTGGTTTCAGAATGGTTGTAACCGGCGTTTCAGAGTCAGTGGCCTAGTGGTTAGGGTATCCGACAGTTACAAATGAGGTATGTGTTCTAATGTCCAGTAAGGAAAAGAGATGTTATATCTATCGGAGGTCTGGAAAAGTTGTAGGCCTTCCATGGTGTAGCGTCTGATCTAGGCGAATTGGCGTTTTATAATTAGTCACTTGAAATCACGCGGACAATAAAAGTAATGGTTTGCAGGACACATTTCTGACATGGTGGCAGTAGCAAATATACAAGTGATAAGTGGGCAAGGAACCTATGACAGGTTTGACACACCGGTAGAGAATTTACTTGATCCTAGAAACATAATGCTCATGAATCGTGGAGAAAATTGGAGGAAAGGCGCTTGATACAGGCGCTGGATCTTCAGTAACTCCTTCCCCGCGGCGCCTAACGACATAAGTGAAAGACGATAACAACAAAAACAATAAAAGCCGTAATGATCCATTTTTAAAATTATCACAATTAACTGGTTAGCAGACGGTAATTGAAACTAACAAATCATTGGGTAGGAAGTGAGACACAGAGACAGACTGATAAACAGATAAACAGACTGACAGACAGAAAGGAAGTTAATGTTACAAGCACATGGACACACACACACACACACACACACACACACACACACACACACACACATATATAAGACAGGAAAGTAGTTAATATATGGCAAGGAAACATACATACACAGGGAAACAGATATTTATATAAATAGACAGACAGGTAACTAGAACCGAATAAATTACAATAGCGGTAGTGTAAGTTAAATAACACTTGTCATGGCCAGGTAAGTTTAAGTCGTAACTACGAAAGTATTCTTCAGTCTTAAGATGTAACTATGACAGTGTTAAGCAGTAACTGTGACAATATTATTTGGTATTAAGTATAAACTATTACATATTAACTATAGCAGTGAACATTCATCAACATGTGCCATGCCGATGAGCGTGGGCGGTCATGTTTAGCCATCTTACACCATTACCAGAGTCGTAGATCAGCTCAGTGTTCTTGTCTTGTCCATACCACGTCGCCAAGCGCTGGGTATAGTTTTTGCGACTTTAAAGGCATTTCGAAATCTTCTGTTTATGAGAATGTAATCAATCTTATTTCTGAGCTTATAGTCAGGACTCCTCCATGTCCAAACCTCCTTGGGTGATGTTGATACCAGGTGTTTCCAATCATAATCTCATGCTAATTTTCCCAGTGTAAAGTCTGCAACCTCTTTCATTCTGTTTCCCCTAGTCCATAATTGCCTACTATGCACCTATCATGTTGATTTCCAACTTTAGAATTAAAGTCATGCATTATGACATTCCATTATGAATGCTTGCATTTCTTGAAGGCATTTTACAAATCATTACATAATCCATCGATGGTGTCATCACTGCGGTCTGTTGGTGGTGCATAAACTTATATGATGTTGATATTGAAAGGTCTTCCACTCACCTTTACTCGTAATAGTAATATTCTGTCTGACACAGTGTAATATCCTTTGATCGATTTTGATCTCTCTATATCCATTATAATTGCTACCCCTCGCAGTATTTTCTCTCCACCAGAATGGATAATGCTATATTCCACGAATGTTATAATTCCCGTTCCTTTCTACCTGGTCTCACATATACCTAACATGTTAATATTTAATGTTCTCATTTCGTTCGTAATGCTATCACATTTTCCATGTCCTCTCATGGTTCTAACATTCCAAGTTCCCACTTTCAACGATGGTAATATTTTACACTCAGTCGCTTGCTGACGATCTGGAGTCACCTTGTGCACATGACTATCCCTACTGGGCGAGTCTGCTCCTATGCTCCCATTTACGTCGTTTCTCTGATTTTCGATGAAACTGCAAAACATGATTTTCTTGGGATCTTTAAAGAAGGTAGTTTGCCATTGCTTTCCTTCTTAGCAGTGACCATACTGATCGATGGCCGTAGCCTTCCCCCCGCCCCCCCCCCCCCCCATAAAAAAGAGATCATCTGCTTACTGTCGTGAAAATGGAAACCATAACCTACAACTATCTGTTGATTGCTCTTCAACTTCATCAACCACCTGTTACCGTGGCTTAAGTTAACCTTGATCGAGGGGATAAACAGGTACTCCACCTTGCCGAAGGGTGTCCCGTAGGCTAGCAGAAGGAAAGAGGCACCTTACTTCTCTTTTCATAGGGGATACCCCTATCCCACCACCCATAAGTCAGCATTACTGTTATATATTAACTTTTAAAGCATACATTATTGTTACATAGTAACATTGACATTAAGCATTAATGTTACATAGTAACAATGACAATTAGCATTAGCATTACCGTTACATATTAACTATGACAGTATGTATTAATGGTACACGGTAACTATTACAGTGCGCATTAATATTACATATTAATTATTACAATATGCACCAATGTTACAAAGTAACTATTGCCGTATGCTGCAGTTTTACATAGTAACTATGAAAGCTTGCAATAATGTAGAAGAAGTTAAAAGCAGTTGTGATAGCCAAAAGAATGTAACATACTGTATTCGGTTAGCACGGCTAGTTTCTTGTTCAATTATTGTTGTCTGATAGTCGCATTTCAATGGCTGTATTGTCGACGGAGAATAGAGCTTGGATGTTTGTTGTTTGAAGTGCTACTGTTTAAGCTCCATTAACCCAACCATCTATGTGGCAAGGACAAGAAGGGAGGGCGCTGCAGCAGATGACAAAGGGTAGACCTGCCTGGCGTGAATTGGGTGACGACGTATGCCTCCTTGGAGAATAAAGAGCTACAGGGGAAAAAAAAAAAAGCTGAAACCGAGCCATATCCGAGGGACGAGGATTCCTTTCTGAGAGATAGCGGGATGACATTGGTTCTAATCCACGGTAAAGCCAGGGATTTTTACTATCCCAGCATACCTGTACCAGAGATAGTGGGACACGAGTTTTAATACTCGGCAAAGCCCAGGTTTTTATCTATTGGGAGTGAAGCACATATTCTATCTAGCCTGTTCGCTGCAGGCGATTACTGATCACTTGACCCGAAAACCCAACTTCAAAAATATTCTCCCACAGACATTGGCAATGGTACAATACATCGTGGTACTAACAAGTGTCCTGGTAGTTATAATAGAATTAGATATCACAGGGGTTTAAACTTGTTGTTTGACATTAGTCAGGTTGGCATGTAGGTCAAGCATGGTCAGGCCAACCGAACGTAACAAAGGTCGTATATTTGTTGTGAATTCAGGAATGAAACCACAGCTGTCTTCATGCGTTTTTATTTCATTGTATAGCTCGGGTCCTATAGTCAGGTCAATCGAAGGAATAATATTCCATAGAATAACTCATGCAAATATGTGCAAGTCATGCAAATATATACAAGCCTCGATATAATGTACAATATTCGGTAGTGAAACTAAAGTGTGACTGCATTATAATGATGTAGCAAGTTCATGCAGATCGTTGCTCTCATCACATCCCACTGAAAAGTCTAGATTTTTAACCGGTAACCATCTAAATGCACATTATCAGCGTTAATTATCATGTATTTCAGTTCTTGGAATGGTCGTGAAGCGTTCCAGTGATTCCTTTCCATGGATGTAAGAGAGTCAGAACTATAGAATGTACATAGATAGATAGAACGAGCGAACTAACCAACTGGAAGAAAGATTGGCACGGAGGCCATTTGACATGCTACCCCTCTTCCTGACATACATTATATCGTGCATGCGTCTTTTATAAGGTTAATCTTAAATAATAAAATACACAGACAGAGGGGCAAACAAGCTGAAGTACGAACGGGCAGTCGTAGGCAGGGATATACAGATAGATGTATCGACAGACAGACAGACAGACAGACAGACAGACAGACAGACGGACGGACGGACGGACGGACGGACGGACAGACATACAGACAGACAGACAGACAGACAGACAGACAGACAGACAGACAGACAGACAGACAGACAGACAGACAGACAGACAGAGAAATAGATATCTATTCTGGAATTAAAGCACTTAATTGATAACTGGTTATATTCGTTCCTCTTAGTCTGTTTAAATGTACACATGAGTAACATTAGAGACAAGACTAACGCCGACTGCTGTGAAGTATTTATAATGTTCTTAAATTAAATTAGTTTTTGAATGTCATCAGTAACTGAAATCATTTAATGTACTCTTACAATCGAAAAAAAAAACTCGGCTGTCTTCAAGCCATATCTAGTGGCTGCAGGTATGGACATTCTTGAACTAACCAGAAGCTCATGAAAATTATACGCGATGTTTTCAACTCTGTACACTATCAACATGTAAATAAAAACTTCTCGGTGTGTTGATCCCATCAAAGATGTGTCAAATTGTATGTGCCAACTGTTTTCCTTAATAAATGTTTTCTTAACACTTCCTGAACTACAACTCGACGTTGAACGATATAGTACTTGATTCGTTATATTAGCTTGAGAGTCTCGGTGCCGAAGTCGTTACACCGCCCCTACCTGGCGCTTCGAAGGTTGTGGATTCCATTTCGGGCGCGTGCACTTTTCCCGCAGACTCCTGGGGGTCGTCGGAGGAATTACGGAGTTCGTGTTTTGTGCTGCGCTTTCGTCAGGCAGCCCTGCGGAAAGAGACCGAGTCATATGGATAATTGCCGGTGCATTTTAATGCGTCCTCTTTTAAGTATTTAAAACTCTTTTTTACATAAATGGATATTCGAATACATGACTACCGGGTGGAAGGTAAGCGTGCTAACCACTGCGTGAAGGAGCTCCTGATACTAATTAATACTGGTGAAAATGTCAAGATTACAATTAATAATAGTCAAGATAAATGATAGTCAAGATGTGTAGTCATAAGAAAAGAACCCAGATAATAAAGGCATCATAATTCAGGTTCTGCCTATTTCAGTCAAATAAAGTGTTGCAGATTTAAAGTCACGATAATGAAGTAGGTAAATATCAGTCTATTAAGAGAGGTGTGAGTCAGGGATGTTTAATGTCTCCAAATATTGTTTTCCTTTTACAGTGAAAATATTTTTAGACATTTAGAATATATGAGAGGAATCAGCATTGGGGACCGTAACATCAATAACATTAGATATGCGGATGATACAGTATTGATTGCAAACAATGAGTACGATCTGCAATATTTAGTAGATGCGGTTGTTGCAGACAGTGAAAAACTAGGCCTGGAATTAAATTGTAAGAAGACACAGGTTATGGTCATCACTAGGAAGAAAGAAATATCACAATGAAATATACATGTAAAAGGAAATATTCTTAAACAAGTGAATCGGTACAACTATCTTGGAACAGTCAAAACATCTGATGGAAGGTGCCTTGAAGAGATTAGAACAAGAAACGGCATGTCGAAGGTAGTCTTTTGCAAGATGGAAAACATACTGACCAATAAAAAGATTTCAACTGCAACAAGAAATAAGAGAGTTGAAGTGTTGACAATCGGCAGACAAGCTGTAAAACATCTAACGGCTATAGAAATCTAGTTTCTGAAGAAAATGCTAAGACAACCAAGGACAGACAGAACAACCAATGACCAAGTCCTACAAGACTCAAATGAAAATCATAAACTGATTAGAGAAATTAGACGTAGACAGTCACCAATTTCTGGACACATTATGAGAAGAAATAAATTGGAGAACATTTTTACAAGTGACAAGACTGAGGGCAAAAGAACAAGGGGAAAGCAGATAAATAAATACCTGGATGGCTTGGCCACGTGGTATGGTCGAGACAAGAACACAGAACTGATCCACTAATCTGATGATAGTGTGAAATGACGAAACATGACTGCCCGCGCTTATCGGTATGGTGTGTGATGATGATGATGATGATGATGATGATGATGATGATGATGATGATGATGATGATGATGATGATGATGATGATGATGAGTGATGATGATGAGTTTATGTCCTCCCAGTCTTACTTACTGGTTGTGCTTACCAAAATAAGGTGCAATACTTCTTCTTTTTTTT
Source organism: Cepaea hortensis (assembly GCA_963921405.1). Classification (NCBI taxonomy): domain Eukaryota; kingdom Metazoa; phylum Mollusca; class Gastropoda; order Stylommatophora; family Helicidae; genus Cepaea; species Cepaea hortensis. The sequence goes on from OY992886.1 coordinate 72,106,877, forward strand.
TTTTATCAGATTTTCTAAATGACTTGAAATCCGAAGTTACCTGTACACCTTTAAATCTTAATGCATCAGCTTCTGAACGTTCCTTTGAGAATACCGCGAAGCTCGAAAATAGACTAAACCACGTTAAAGATTAAACCGCTTATTGATATAAAAGGTGCGTCATATTTATCGCCCAGGCTGCCATACATTTGGTTTAGTTACACTAACTTGAAACCCCGCTCCCAGAAACCAAATCATATTCTCATTGGTCAAGTGCTAACGCACGTACGTTTTGACACGGATTGTTAAAAATACATTCTTGGAAACACGGGAATTTGGCGAAACCAAATGCGATGTGTCTAGAAAGGAATCTGTAATCTGCACGGGCCATTTCAGGTGTTTGAGCTGTCATTCAAACCAGATAAAGAAACCGTCACCCGGGAGACACAATATCCCGGCTGGAATGTGCCACATCTCTGAAACGATTGTTTGTTGTTTGTATCAAAGGTATGAGATATCCTGGCAACAGAAGCTGTCTGAAATAGCGGGGCGGAGAGTATGAACTGCCCCTTCATCTTCTCTTCCTCTCCTCATCCATTATTTTCTTTAATCTTTTCTGTCCCAGATAGTTGTTGCATTAAAAGTTAGTTGCAAGTCCTGTACTGGATGTTGAAATCAACCCTATCATTTATTGACGGTTGGCCATTTACTAGGCAATTTTTGTAATTTGCCACCGCTTTCTGAACGATCGACGTCTCATGCAATAGAAATCAACGCAAAGTGGTCTGTTTCCAAATCGCCCACAGCGGATTTCAATCCTTGGCTCTGTATGTCGGGGAATTGTGAAACGCAGTTTCACTATCATCTAAACCTCAGCGACATTTACTTCTTACATTAGCCCATCACCTACGACCCTCACACCAGAACACGACATTCGTTAGTTAATTAGTCGTTAGTCGCCGTTCCAACTTCACAGCAACGGGTCATTCCACAATGCTCCGTTCCTGTGCCAGTGGATATCATAGAAAATGCTTCTCACTGTCCCGTGTAAAAAGCGGACCAGACGGCTGTCCCGACAGCACAGACATTCGTATTTGTGTTGATCACGTTATGAGATGAACCGGTCTGGACAAGGATGTGACAACTGCAAACATCTAGGGTGTTAGGGACGGAGGCTGGCGTAGACAGAAGATGTTGAATGTGTTGTCAAAATGGCACGTATGGCTATCATTGGTGGTACTTTTCAAGATCACAGAAGACATAAGTTAATGCAGGAATATGATCGCCTGGGCTGCTAAGCTTCGTTGGTGATCATGATAAAGATACAATTTATTATTTTAAACGTATTTGTCCAAGACAGTTGCCACTACACCCCTTTCTGTGCCTTAAAGTTAGTTGTATATTCTTTATAGGACGTCGCAAACAACTCCAGCAATTTCGGCTGTTTGTGATTTATTGTTAAGTTTACGCTTAGTAGTTTGCCATTGCTTTCAGTACGACCATACCATTGTATGAAAACCAACGCAAAGCGATCTGCTTCCAAATCGCCAGCAGCTGTGTTTCGAATGTGGTATGCGGGACTACGAATCGCGTCCGTAAACCCTTCGCCACAGAACGGTGTGTTTTAATTTAAAGCCGTCTAGCTCCGACTTTTATTACTTTAGAGTCAACTGCCTCAGAGAGAAAGGTTTGGAGAAGTGTGCGACATTTAGGATCAAACTCGATGTTTGACACTTTTTTAATTTTTCTTCTTCTTCTTCTTCTTCTTCTTCTTCTTCTTCTTCTTCTTCTTCTTCTTCTTCTTCTTCTTCTTCTTCTTCTTCTTCTTCTTCTTCTTCTTCTTCTT
>OY992886.1:72108901-72116401 GCA_963921405.1 Cepaea hortensis
TAATGAGATAGTTTCCACTTGATTCCCACATCCACATGGGTGGTTTGCCAGCTTGACCTTTGACGTCAAATTCCGACTGTCAGGTCAAGTCAAGGTCTGGCTCTATTTAGGAACCTAGTTTTCCATTTCTTCCGGCAAATACTAATTCATGGAACTTAATTTCGGGCACTCTTGTACGACGCTCATCCTCTGTCACAAGGAACTTGGAACTTTACAATATCTTCTAGCAAAGAACATGATAGCCCTCTCATATTATTATGTACTGTAGATAAAGAAATGTGTTTAATAGAAGTATTTAGATGTAACCAATATTTAAAAAAAAAACACAATGTAATGCAACATTATATAACACAATTATGGAAAACAGGACGTTGCGACGACTACTTTCACCAACAAACAAATACACAACATGTAAACAACGGGAAGACACTACGTTGACTACATTAAGGTATAAGAACGGGATGAGAAGAATGGACAGAAAAGGAGAAAAGTAGTCACTTTAGTGTCCTCCCCTTGTTCACATATTGTGTTTTGTGTATTTATTTGCCGGTGAAGGCTAGTAGTCGCAACGTACTATGTTTTTTTTAACTGCGTTCTGTAAAGCGACATTACTTTGTGTTTTTATTTTCAACATGTCCACAACTTTACCGCAGTTCTACTTATTTTATTTAGATGTAGTGATAGATGCCATATTACAGTTAACCAATTCAAGAATTAGATTCCAACATTCTCATTGTTTAAATACACACAAAGCATAAAAGTGGTGTGATCTTAAATTAAACATAAGCTTAAACAGCAAAATTAAAGAAAAGAAAGCATTTGAGAATGAAGGCAAAGTATAATCGTTTAAACAGTTCATAAATAAACACAAATGTACAGTTTGAGGCTCATAGTAGAAGAACAAAGTATAAGCTAATGGACAATACATGTGTTTTTATTTATGAACAACAAAGGTTTTCCCTCTAGATATAATAATGTAAATATACCTACTATGAATATGTACAGTACCTTTAGCTCTGCTGTACACATATTGTACCCTAGTTGGTGGTACGGAGTTCGTGCACAGTGTTGAGATTATTCTTCTGTGATCTATCGGAGAAGATGAGGTCACTTATGGATATATCAGCTGCAATGAAAGTGATTCATAACCAAAGCCAATCATCCACCCTCCCCGTTTTCCTCACTTTATCCCCAAACAATCACCTTTACAATGAATATAATCAGCAAACATTAATAGCAACGCACATATTAAGGCCATATTGATAAAACAAGATTTTGTTTAGTTCGTTCGCCTCGTACTCAAGTGTAGTTCATAGAGGTGCTGCTACTTCTAGTAGCACTGGACTGGTTTTTTGCATTTGGATTAGCTTTCCTTATTACCAGTGTCCCTCGCCATTAGGCGAACCCATTCCGACTTCATTGGTAATTGTAAATTACCTCCCCAAGTCAAGTACGAGAAGTCACATTTCAGTCCAGCCGTTGGTGTAGGGGTTGAACCAGCTCGGCATCAGTACACCGGATGTTTTACTGACGAGTGCTCTTATACATTCTGTCATCATGCCTCTATGTTGTACTTTATTATAAAATATTAATAATATGAATCTTCTTCTTCTTCTTCAGCGTTCCGAGCCATTGAGGTTCTTTGCTGCAAATACAATCCGTCTCCATTCGTCTCTCTGGTGGACCTTCTCTTGCCAGTCGTTGATTCCAAGTGCTTGTAGGTCTGTACATGTATTATCTCTCCACCGTCTTCTTGGTCTACCTCGGGGTCTGCGGTCGTTTATTTCCTGAGTGTAAGCGAGTTTTGTTTCCCTATTATCTTCCATTCTTTCTATATGCCCCAGCCATTGTAGTCTATTAGCTTTCATGATACCAGTGATTAGCGGGGACTTAAACAGATCATAAATGTCTTTGTTACTTCTTCTTTTCCACTCTCCACTATGTGTATCCCTAATGGGTCCAAAGATGCGTCTTAAAATTTTGTTCTCAAAGGTTTGTAACAAGGCTTCGTCTCTTTTCGTTGTACTCCAGGTTTCAGAACCATACAGCACAACTGGTCTGATCAGTGTTTTGTATATTGTGATTTTGGTGTTACGAGATAGCGCCTTTGATTTTAGTAGATGTTGTAGTGCATAGTATATCTTATTTCCAGAGTTGATTCTAGTTTGTATTTCTTCCCTTATGATGTTGGAGCAGTTGAAGATTGTACCCAGGTATTTGTATGTTTCCGTTCTTTTAATGGTCATATTATCTATTTGTATGTGACCAGAGTTTTTAGCCATTCCGTCTCTTGAAATTACCATATATTCTGTCTTATCTTGGTTGATAACCAGCCCCATCTGTTGGGCTTTTTCCTTTAAGTGAGTCAATATTTCCAATGTCTTTTGTTCACTTTGCCCTATAATATCTATATCATCTGCATAACCAAGCAGCTTGGATGTTCCTCCAATATCACATTCCTCCTTTACCTTCCTTACAACTTTCTCTAGAGCCAGATTGAAGAGTAGCGGCGATAGTGCATCACCTTGTTTCAAGCCAGATGTTATTTGGAAGGGGTCTGATTTCCTGCCTTTATATGTTACTATATTATAAGTATCTTCCATGCATAGTCTGGTCATGTTGATTAACTTCCTTGGTATTCCAAATTCCTGCATAGCATTCCATAGACTATTCCTATGGACACTATCATAAGCCTTTTTAAAATCCACAAAAATGTTATGGAGATCTCTTTTATATTCCCAATGTTTCTCGGCTATTTGTCGTAAGATAAATATCTGATCTATTGTTGATCTGTTTTGTCTAAAACCCGCCTGGTAGTCACCTAATATGTCTTCTGAATATGGTTTTAGTCTATTTAGTAATACTGCGGATAGTATCTTATAGCTTGTGGACAGTAGTGATATTCCTCTATAATTTCCACATTGGAACTTGTCTCCTTTCTTAAAGATAGGTATCAATAATGACTCTTTCCAGTCATGGGGTAATTCTTCTGTCCTCCAGATCTTTATTATTAGTAGTTCGTATAGCTTTAGATGTAATGCATGGACACCTGCCTTTATAAATTCAGCAGCAATTCCATCAGTCCCAGTTGCCTTATTGTTTTTAAGTCGTGTGATTACATATAGGATTTCTTCAAATGTAGGTTCTTCAATTTGTGGTTCGCATGTTAGAACCTCTTCCTGTGGGAAAATGTTACTTGGAGCTTCACAATTTATTAATTCAATAAAATATTCTTTCCATGTGTTGCACATTTCCTCATTGGTATTTATCATATTCCCATTTTTGTCTTTTAAACCATATGTGTTTTGTTGGTGCCCTCGTTTCATTGACTTCAGTTCTTTAAAAAATTTTCTGGATTCATTTTTCTGGTGATTAGTTTCCATATCTTTGATTATATTACTCATATATCCTCGCTTCTGCTGTCTGACTATTTTTGTAGCCTCTTTACATTCATTTCTATAATGCTCTTCCTTTTGGATGTTATTGATGTCATTTAACCATACATGTCTGGCATTCTTCTTCCTAATGACTGCTTCTTCATATTTTTGATTGAACCATCTGTTCTTTCTATGCGTGGTTAACACACCGAGACATTCTTCTGCGGTAGATTGAATTGTATTCTTGATGTTCATGTTCAACCAAGTTTGGTCAACGCTTTCCTCCAAAGGGTTTTGCAGAGTTTCAAGTTTACATTTTATTTCATCTGTAAATTTCTCTTTGACTGTAATGTCTTGTAGTTTTTCTCTGTTATATGTTGGGTGTAATCTTTGTAATTTAGTATAGAAAGCTCTCTTAAGTTAATATGAATAGATAACAAAAAAGATTTCAGAGTATACAAAGAGAACAGAAAAAATTAAAAGTTATTAACACAAAATATGAAAACCCAAAATCCTTCTTCTTCATATACAGGCAGACGTCAACCTGAATATATTTAAAGGAAGCAGTAATCAACTTGAGTTTGGTGACATCTCCATAGTGGGGGGTTTGGGCCACAATAATTGTCTTTGTTCTGCGTATGCTGAACGCTCATGCAGACGAACACTGCCAAGTGTTTTACGTTTCTATGTTTAGTTAGTTTAAACTGGTATGTTACAAAATATATAGCATTAACACCATATACACTCCATACACCGTCCACCTCATGTCATGAAAAGGTGTTCTTTCTCTTTTATATCAACGCATTAAACCAAATATGAGTAAAGCTATTCCTTAATTCTCATAATTACTTTCAAGCATTTGGAAAACATTAAGCAAAAAAGTATACATTTAAGGACAACTAGAAGATTACTTTTCAATAAAGCAAGACGACAGTGGAAATAATTCCTGTGTTGAAACTCCAAAAGCTGAGAACAAAGGCTCAGGGAGCAGAAAGAGTCCCCATGCCCAGACAGCTCTATTCAGATGTCTAGGTCTCAGCTGGAGACACGACCAGGAGACTACTTGGCCCACGCCTGCCAATAAAACTCCCGAAACTCCCCCAATAAACGTGTCATTCACAGGTACCACTTACCCAGGAGAGAACTCTTATCGAATGCTCTCAAAGAACGAAATCGTCCAGTTTAGTATTTTCTCTAATGTCGAGTAGTCTGGTCGAAAGAAAGCTCAGCTAATTTACTAAATACCCACTATTAAGCGTGTATTTAAGTTCATTATATTTTTAAACTTGGAAACGCTACTTGAAGAAACAGCGGCGAAAGCTTGTAGCTTTGAATCAGAGGAACTTTATGTTGGTAGAAAATTATGACATATGCTCCGTGCCGCTACTTTGGGCCTCTTGAGACGGATGTACAAGTACTACATATACGAAGGGGCTTGTGAAGAGCATACATTATATTTTTGCATAAACCGAACAAATATTACTACGCTTATCCTTTCACCATTCATAAAAGAGAACTAGGGAACAGGGTTTCCTTGAGGCTCACGAAGAATATCACTAGGGGTCATAACACTAACAATAAACATGATTTTTCAATGACAGACACTGCCTCCAGGTGTTTGAACTGTTAAATACTATGCGGGTACAAGGGTAGGAGTTCGATGGTAAGGTCGCTATCCCACTTACCTGATGGACCGATGGATTTTATTAGACTCTCCTTCGAAAATAAGAAAGCAGGTGGTGGGTGGGTATGTTTTTAATTGATTGCCCCAGGTAGCCCCAGGTTACAATGGGTTGTGGTTAATGTTCTGGTAAATACAAGCCGGCCAGCATGGCATATTATACACAATAGTTATTGAGTGTCGATAAGTTCGGGGGGAGGGGGCGGATGTGGAGTACACATAGTGAATCCTCGCTGGTGGTACGGAATAGCTTCGCTTCACCAATATCTGGTTTAATGCGTTGATATAAAGGAGAAAGAACACATTTTCATGTCAAAGGGAAAGCAAGCCCACACGCAAAACTCAGTCCTTTACTACTTTAAACAGTGCGTAATGACAACGCTCGAGTTTAAGCGAGCGAACAAGAAGAAGAAGAAGAAGAAGAAGAAGAAGAAGAAGAAGAAGAAGAAGAAGAAGAAGAAGAAGAAGAAGAAGAAGAAGAAGAAGTGGACGATGATTACCCATATCTGGTTTAATGCGTTGATATAAAAGAGAAAGAACACCTTTCATGCCATGAGGTGGACGGTTTACGAGGTGGATATGGTGCTAGCTCAATATATTTTGAAACATACCAGTTTAAAATAATTAAACACAGACATGTAAAACGCTTGACAGTGTTCGTCTGCGAGAGAGTCCAACATATGCAGATTCACATGTAAACAGTGTGTGTAAAGTGCCCTTTGACTTGAATTTGCATTCTTTTCGTTTCATCATAGGTGACTTGTCCTGTGCATAATTCTTCCTCCACAAGTCTATCGAAACTCCGCTTTGGCATAAGCCAGATATCATAGCTCAGTTACTGGCATGTGTAAATTATATATCACATCTTGAATCCATTTACCTAGTGATCTACCTCTTTATCGCTTCCCCAGTACGCCTCCCTCCATAATTATCTGTATCAGACATTCATTTCTCTGTTCACGTCAAAAATATTTGGTTTTTCTAAATTGTATTTGTTTTCTTCTTCAGCATTGATATTTTGTTGGCTAGATCTTTTTTTTTCCTTTCCATTCCATACTTTCCGTTAACTGTTACTATATGCAAGGTCACATCTTTACCAGACTAAGTCAACGATTCCTTAATCCTTTCTATAACCGTTCTTATCTTCTGTAACTGGAGGGTGCAGTTGCTGAGAGGTTTAACTTTCTCTTTTGACCGCGGTATGATGGGTTCGTTCCTCTCACCGATCAGCTGGACTTCTCGTCCTTGACTTAGAGGCGTAAATTACAAGTAACTCAGACATAGGAGAGGGATCTCCTGATGGCGAAGGACCTGACATCAGAGAAATCAAACTTCACTCAAAATCAATTCAGTTTACTCACTAGTAGTAGCTGACATTTGTGGACTAGTCTTGAATTTAAAGCGAACGAATACACAAAATTATTCCCTAACTCAAAGCAATGTGATATACTCTTTAGCACGTGTGTGGGAACACATACAATTGTTACCCAAGCAATGTGACTGGAGGTCAGCATGGTCGAATGAATAAGAGCGTTCATCTCAAACATCCGGTGTGCTGATGCAGAGGTTGGGGGTTCAACTCCTACGCCGGTCAGGTGTACTAAAATGTAAACTTCCCGTCCTTGACCTGGGGACATAAATTACAAGTACCTCTAAAGTCGCAGTGGGTTCGCCAGATGTCCAGGGACACTGATAATACGAAAAGCTAATCCACACGCAAAATTCAGTCCAGCACAATTAGCGAGCGCAAAAACAAACGTGTGATTTATTCTTGACTTCGATGCGTACGTCGCCGTTCCGGGACATGTTATCTGAATTTAAAGTGGAAACCTGTGACTCTGAATTATCGGCCCACGCTTACAATATTAATGTCTATAATAAAAGCCCCGGGAAGGTTAACCCGGTCAACAAATGTCCGCAGAAGTCGGATGTGTCGGCCTAACGGCGCAAGAACGCAGCTCTGCTGTAAACAGGCACAACGCAATCACATCCGGAAAAAAAAACTCCGTATGAACGCAGAAGAAGAAGAAGAAATAAAAGCAGTTCAAGTCTGGGGTGTTCTTTGCTTAAGTACCAGAGAGCTGAGTGGCCAATTACTGTAGCAACTTGAAAGGTTGGTGATGGCGGAGGACATATTGCACAGACATGCATGTGGAAATCAAGGGGAAACTACAACATAGCGCATCCCAAAACACTCAACATAGAAGGCGAACACAGAATTAACGAACACCTGATGATGAGGCCCTCAGCCCAGGCAGCTCATTTACTCCATCTGGGGAAGAGAAGATATGAAAATGGTTGAGATGGGGGAAAGCGGGGGGGGGGGGGAGAGAGAGAGAGAGAGAGAGAGAGAGAGAGAGAGAGAGAGAGAGAGAGAGCTAACCAAGGAATTTTATTTTCAAAGGGTCACAAACTGGTCACGCAAGCCAGTCTTATTTTCGG
>OY992886.1:72121401-72123901 GCA_963921405.1 Cepaea hortensis
TTGCATTCAATTTTCCAGGAAACACAAGAAAACAGAACGAAATAACGGAGCTGGTAACAGTGCTGTGTAAATGCCAAGGCCTTTACCGGTTTTGCAAAAAGAAATTTTTAAAAAAAACGGGACGGGAGAAATGGAACAACGGAAATTGTACCAGCGTTATATGAATACCAATTGCATATAGCTCTTTTGCAATAAACATGAAACCTAGAACAATATAGCAGAGTTGGTAGCAGTGATGTTGGGAGTGTATCACTAGCTAGCTGTGCACCTTAGTGAACAGCGTGTCCGGTTTCGACATGCATTTGTGTCAGGATTACGTCATCTAGGCAGATTCCATCCAAGGTAACGGGCTCTATCTACCTGTGGATACATTTCTCTTTGCGATTTCCAATTGCCGTGGGATTTTTAACGAGCACAGCTTACACACGGCTCCTAATATTTTCGCCATTATCCGAGAAGGTAAGGCATTCCATCTCAAAACGAAAGAGATCCGGGAGACATGGGATATCATTAAATACAAATAGTTGTTGATAAAATTGCCAGCCTGATGCATGGATCGAACCTGGTAGTTTCTTAGCCTAAGGCGAACATTTTAACATCTCAGCCACGCCCACGGTGTTCTATGAATACCATGTTGTCCTTTGCGTGTTGTTCATTTCCAAGAAATAGTAGGAAACAAATCAACATCATAAAGTACACTCAACAAAGACGCGAATTCTGTAACTGAAAGTACATCATGATCTGGTACGAATCGATGTCAGTGATCAACGAATGTCAGTTTGACATTGACACTCAGGTAGTAATAATAATGTGATGCCATGACGTAAACAACATCAACTGCCTTGTAGACTTGCCGCAACTGCACACTATGCTAAACAGAACCTCACATACCACATCGTATCACATACACCACACACACTTTTAAATCCCATTACCGTTCTTGCACAACCCTCAATAGTATCTGAGCTTGCAAGGGATTGGACAGCCCTGCAACACAATCCCCACTGAGAAGTCTCTACACCACCGTAATCAGATAGAAGCCTTTTTCAGGATGACATGAACGCCAGTGTGTTGAACTTAAAAGAATTAAAATTCACAGTATTCCAGAGGATTTATAAACAACCCACCAACCAACCCACAAACGAATAACAAACACCATGGGTCGCCTCCGTGTTTTACTGCAATTTATGTTCAATTATCATTTAGTAGGGGTTTTTTGCCTGGGGAAGGCGTGGGAAGGACGATAATTGCTTAGTTATAATAAATAGGTCGCTGATTGCAGAGTGGTTATGCATAAGGGTAGCTGATTGCTTGGTTATTATACGTGCGGTGGATGATTGCTTGGTGATCGCAAATGGATGTCATTAATTGCATGGTTCTTATAAGCCGGGGGATCTCGTTGGGTGGGTATTATAAATAGATTCGCGACTAGAACAAGGTCTGGAAACATACATCTAGATTATCATTGTCTGTCATATATTGCACCGTCTCAGCTGTGTCTCCACCTTGTGGCGGTAGAGTGGCTTGCATTGTCCAATCCCCCAAATACCCATGCCGACGGTAGCGCAGCTACTGGCAGGGTCTCACATGTCGGACATGTCAAAGGATAGGAACCAGACGAAGAGATACACAAACCCGCTGCCTTGTAGGTAGACTCGAGACGAGTCAAAGGCTAGGGAAAGCAAACCCGAAAAAAATGCTTGTCGAAGTCGGATGTACTGAGCCACAGGCTTGACGAAACAGTGCAGCGTAACACGCTTTATTATGTAAATGATTTCATATTTTGCACTGTTCCACTTCGAACACAGACACCCAGACATGTATACACACACGAGTACAAGCCATTGTGTGTCTATGTGCTTGTGCGTGCTTGTGTTACTTTCTCTCTCTCTCTCTCTTTACTCTATCTCGTTCTCCTTCTCTGTGTGTGTGTGTGCGCGCGCACGCGCGCGCGTGTGTGTGTGTGTGTGTGTTATTAAATAAAAACAAACTCAAATTAGTGAAAAAATCATTTTAAAGTAAATAAACCCCACACTTATTTAGGTTACCTCCCTTAGATAAAATGGCGCTTGCAGATTGATACCGACCCCATATCGACGTATGTGGGGAAAAGGTTGGTGAACGCAGTTTCACAATTACCCGACAGACCGGGTCGAGGGTTGGACATCAGCTGCAAGCGATTTGTGAGCAGATAGCTTTGCGTTGATTTCGTTGGTTTTAACTTCAGTCGTTCAGAAGTAATTATGCCTAGTAAATTACAAATATCCAATAAATGCTGGGGCAGAATGAACGTTCTGTAAAGGGACATGAAACTAGCCTATACGACACTATACATTTGCTTGCAACTCTGTTCCAAATAGCATGTTGTATTACTTGTCAAACAGGGTACTTATTTTTCTGTAAGCATGTAAATGTGTAGTTCAGTGGTTCTCAACCTTTTTTGGCCCGTGACCCCCTTCACCATATTTTCAGAACGTCATCCCCCACTTCCTATCAAAAC
>OY992886.1:72128901-72181401 GCA_963921405.1 Cepaea hortensis
TGGCAAAATATGGCTGTCCACGAAAGTTTGTCCAAATAGTGCGGCTATTTCATGACGGCATGCAGGCAAGAGTACAGGAAAATGGTGAACTGTCTGAACCCTTTCCTGTCACCAATGGAGTGAAGCAAGGATGTTTCCTGGCACCAACACTGTTCAGCCTCATGTTTTCAGCCATGTTGATGAATGCCTTCGAGAACGACGACATTGGAATAGACATCAACTACCGTATGGATGGAAAGTTATTCAATCTCAGAAGGCTGAAAGCTAAAACCAAAATTAACAGCTGCACCGTCAGAGAGCTCCTGTTTGCTGATGATTGCGCTCTATACGCCAACTCAGAGGCGGACATGCAACATAATGTTTCAGCTTTCTCACATGCCTGTGCCAACTTTGGGTTCAATATCAACTTGGAGAAGACTGTAGTTATGTACCAGCCAGCTCCAGGGAATAATCACACTGTGCCGAATATCAAAGTGAATGATCATAGACTAAGTGTTGTGGACAAATTCACCTATCTTGGCAGCACAGTGTCACAAGGTGCCATAATCGATGACGAAGTGAATGCAAGAATCTCCAAGGCCAGTGCGGCCTTTGGCAGACTGTACAAGAATGTATGGGACAGAACTGGAATAAGCCTGCAAACAAAGCTAGAAGTCTACAAAGCAGTTGTATTATCCACACTGCTACATGCTTGTGAGACCTGGACTGTTTATCAGCGACACGCTAGGAAATTAAACCACTTCCACACAGTCTGCCCAAGGAAGCTACTGAAAATTAAATGGCAAGACAAGATTCCAGACACTGAAGTCCTAGAAAGAGCATCCATGCCCAGTATCCACACTTTCTGATGAAGAATCAGATTCGTTGGGCTGGTCACTTGACTCGCATGCCAGATCACAGGCTCCCTAAACGAATTTTTTACAGCGAACTGCGTTGTGGTAAACGCTCCCAAGGTGGCCAGAGGAAACGTTTTAAAGACAATCTGAAAATTTCACTGAATGCTTTTGGAATTCATCATGACACCTGGGAGACTGCAGCCAGAGACCGAAATTCGTGGCGTGCATCATTGCACAAAGGTGCAGTCATATGTGAGGCAACCAGGACTGCAAGAGCTGTGAAGAAAAGGCAGGACAGAAAAACCACTGCAGGAAATCCTCCTCCAGAGACGTCAAGCATTCTTTGCCCACATTGTCAAAGAACATTTCGAGCCAAAATAGGCATTATCAGCCATCTTAGAACGCACGGCTCCACACCTTCAACCCCACTGGATGAAATGAATGGTCATCATCATTCTTGATGGACAAACAACAACACACAGACATGACAATTGATCAAGATGCTTTTCGGTGCTCTGAGATGAGAGCGGCACTCTGCAAAGTAATTCCTACATGGCGATGTTTTGTTGTCAAACAACTATTTACTGTATGCTTTCTATTACCTAACAGTTCCTATATCTTTCAGAACAGATAATAGTGTGTTTTCTCCAAGCTCTTCGAACGTGGCGAGCTGCTGAAATTATTCAGAACTAGTTCTGTGAAGTATAATTGCTATTAAGTGGCAAGACAAAATCACAAAAACTGCAGAATTGAGAAGATCGGATTGTGTGACGGTTTGTTCCATGCTCAGTTTTCGCTGGCTTAGATGGATACCCTATCCATATGATAGGATATGATACTTTCGGAGGATGGATGATGGTAGAACACCAAAGGACATCTATTTTGATGAATTACAGATGGGTTAAAGATCTCGGGGTCGGCCTTTACTACGATACACTAGATGGCGGGACCTTTCTTCTTCCCGTAAAATGGAACGTGTTTTTTCCGAAATGTTTATGGATTAAGTGTGTTTTTTGTGGTGAAATGGAGTTCGGACCGTGCAACGGAGTTCGTGCACGCGCGCCCGGACTTCCTTCGGCGTATCATCGGCGCCCGGTGGCGATAGTTAAGCCTAACACGATGACCAGACGACCGGCAAGGACACAGCGTGGGAAGAGGGCAGGCGAGCGCAGAAGGCGTTTAAAATGTGACAGATTGGGTATTGGAAACGTTCGAGTACTGTACTGGAACTGTGCATCATTTAGTCAACGCCGACCCATTCTTGAAAAACTACTCTACGGAAACGATATTGTAGTCTTGCAAGAAACACAGCTCGGCGACGGAACAGTCAATGTCGCGGGTTTTCAGGGATTCTTTAACAGGCGGCACCTCGGACAGGCCATTCTGGTCCGCGACAACATACTAGTGTCTGAGATCGATATGTCTTCCTGGAACAGTGATGCCCTGCAAGTGCAGGCAATAAGAATAATGACGCCAGTCCAGCTTGTAATCGTGAACGTTTATGCGCGAAATGGGAAGGTCGACGTGCGACAATGGCAGAGTTTCTTCAATATGGATGAAAGGCATATTATCTACTGTGGGGACTTCAATGCCAGAGGCAGTGAATGGGGGAATTGCATCACCAATAGACAGGGAGAAGATCTGGAGGACGCCCTGGCATCTGCTGCCCTAATCTGTCTGAATGATGGGAAGGTCACTAGAATAGCCACTCGACCAGGTGACTCTGACAGCGTCATTGACTTGGCTCTGGTGTCGCCCACCATCGCACCAAGGTGCCGGTGGGGCACACTGGGATACCACGATAGTGACCACTACCCTTGTGTCATCCTGATCAAGAAAGACAGGGCCATGAGTCAAAGAAACAAGACAAATGCCTTCCCGTACGACAACACTGGCCAAGACGCCATAAGCAAGATCAGAAGAAGAAAACTAACTCCCTCCCGCAGGAGACAAGAAAGATTGTTGCAGCCACCATGGTGGAATGGAGAGGTCGAGAAGGCATGGCTGGGAAGGAGGCAGGCTGTCAAAGACTGGCAAAAGACCAGAAAGGCTAACATGCCACAGGTTGAGTTGGCAAACCTGAAGACTGAGGTCGATAGGACGACGACTTTATTCAAATCCTGCGCCAAACAGGCCAAGGCCGAAAAATGGGACGAGTTCTGCAGGAAGGTGTGCTCCGAGCGATCTCTTACGACATTCTGGCGCCTCCATAAGAGCATGAACGGTGCCGCACAACGTAGGGGTATTCCAAACTTTCAAGGCACAGACCTCACATGGAAAAAGTCGGATGCGGATAAATGTAAGGCCCTTCTTGCACGCTACATAGAACAGACTGACCAGAAAGACGAGCCCGCCAGACAGAGGACCACAACGACACTATCTCAGTTGTGCGAGGGGGTCGGGACAGACGAAGAATGGATAATCACAGCTGAGATGATGCGTGCGATGCTCAAGAAATCACCTTACACCGCCCCAGGCCCAGACGGCATCCGATATGGTGACCTAATGGTGATATCAGATGATGACGTGGAAGAACTGGCCAGAGAATTCAACACCAGTATCCAGAGGGGTCAGATCCAAGAAGAATGGCTACACAGCTACTTGCTGCCGCTGCCAAAACCGAACAAAGACCATTCAAAGATAAGCGGCTACAGAATCATTACGATGCAGAACACTGCGGGCAAGTTACTGGAGAAAATTGTAGCACACAGACTTGCTTGTGACTTGGAACAACTCGGCTGCTTCCCGCCCACACTGGGCGGGTACAGACGCAACAAAGAGTCATGTCTGAATTCCTCGGTATTTGCTCAAGATGTTTACGAAGGATTTCAGGTCAGAGAAGAGACATGTGCGACCGCCATAGACTTAGAGGACGCATATAACAGAGTATCTTTCGAGCACTTGATGCAAACCCTCCTCAGACTGAAAGTACACCTTCACCTTGTACGATGGATAGCTGCAGTTCTGCTCCAAAGGAAGGTGGTGCTAAGATGCGGGAGTTGGTCTTCTGAGCCGATAACGATATGTCCAGGATTGCCGCAGGGTTCACCACTGTCACCAGTACTTTTCAACGTGTATACGGTGCCGATCACTGAACAACAGTTGGACGGGAGGGGTAGGACTCTGTCATTCGTTGACGACATCCTCGTGTATCGACAGGGTCGAGATAGACAGGCGGTTGCCAATGATATGCAGGGCGAACTAGATCGTATTTCCTCATGGTGTGCTGATGCCGACGCCCTTGTCAACCCTGCAAAGGCATTGGTTACATGGTTCTCCCTAAACAACCATGTTGTGAAAACAGACCTGCCGGCAGTAAGAATGGATGGGAGCATTTTGAGTAGAACCCAGTCAATGACATATCTTGGCGTGAGGCTTGATCGTAGCCTGTCCTTCAGAGATCATGTCGATTATGTCATAACGAAGGCTCGAAAAGGTTTGTCAGCAATGAGAGTCATGGCGAATGACAATATCGAGCAAAGACTGCTAATACTTCTGTTCCAAGGACTTGTGCTTTCACGCATCGAGTATGCCCTGGCCATCCTCACTGTCAGCCCTACACAGATTGGAAGACTTGAAAAAGTACAAAACGAAGCCATGCGCATCATTTTGGGCTGCACGAGAGACGCCAGCTGTGTAGCAATGAGATACCTCCTTGACTTCCCGACAATGGAACACAGGATCAAGATCTGGAGAGCTCGTGCATACTTAAAAATAAGTGCAGATGAGCAGCACCCTCTGCATGACGCTATATTCAGAGAAAAGGGTGACAGGCTAAAGAGGGGCAAGTCATGGATGGGTCGGGCGGAAGATGTCGTCAGACAGGTCTGCAGTCTTACCAGTATCAACCCCGGCAAGGAATGGGTGCCGGTGCCTCCAGATTTTAAGTGCACTTTCTCCTGCATTATCACACTCGACAGACGGTGCAGAGAGCAGAACCCTGCCGCTGTCAATGCAGAGGTTAACGCGCTCATCTATGAACACTCAGATAGCCCCGAAGTGCTCATCTACACAGATGGATCTGTTGTAAAGCAGCAGAGAAGTGCGTGGGCATTTACAGCCCGTTCAGCGGGCCGAACCGTTCAAGAATCCAGTGGAGCCCACTCTATTACCACGAGCAGCATGACGATGGAGGTGATGGCAGTTACACAGGCTTTCATATGGCTGGAATCACAGCTTTATACCAACGTGTGTGTACTAAGTGATTCAATGAGCATGATTCAGAAGGTCGAAGCTGGATCTGTACGTAGACAGTGGACTGAGTCGCTGCGGAAGTCTGTTGTCCGCAAAGTCACCTTCATCTTCGTCCCGGGACATGCGGGAGTCGAGGGAAATGAACGAGCTGATAAACTGACTGGCTCTGCACCCCCTGTAGATGGCCAGCCCATGGATCGTGCCGATGTTATTAACGTCCTTAAAGATATGGCGAAAACAGAGGACTTTGACGTCAGTGATTCCACATCGCTGTCCAGGATGAAAGACTTGGGAGTAAGAATCGGCACAGCCAGACGCGAGAGGTAAATCGGGAAAACAAAGCGCCTCGTCAACCAACACAGAACTTGCACTATTAGCCACCGGACGCTGATGCATATGCTGGGGGAGGATCTGAGCACCTATGGACATGTCCGGAGTGCAATGAAGATACCCCAACTGATAACTGAACTGAATAACTGAACTGAACAAGAAAGTGTATAAGCGGGACATGATTGATACAAGCATTGATATTGCATCTTGGGAGCAAGTCGCCGTTGATCGTGTTGCGTGGAGAGCAAAGATTAGAAATTGAACAAAGACAAGAGGGTAATGATTGCAGATACGTCACAAACTTAGCGTGTGAGGCGTAAGAAGTTTCGTGACGGTGGAAATGACCAGTGTTCACATGCAACCATTGTGGATAAACACTTACAGCACGAATTCACACTCGCTTCCGCCAAGGGTATTAGCGATTATGCCTCTTTGAAGCACAATGTCACAAACTATGGTCTATCAAGACGGTAAGATGCCAGTCAGTCAGTTACCACTTTAGCTGTGCCAGTAAAGTGATGTTAGTAGGAGCAACAATGGCGAGGACAACCCAGTCACAATGGGCACTGCCCTCATAGACACACATTGCTTAAGTATTTGTGCCATGTAAATCATGACTGAAGACATTAGTACACTGTATATTTAATAGCATTTTAGACAATTGTAGTATATATATTTGCGCCAAATCTCTAAGCTAGTACAGATAAAGTATGCACGCTATAATAGCACCGAAGACAAGAAGCAATTCAACGATAAAAGTCGGGTAAGTGGCTGTGTGATAGGGATGTTAGGTACGTGAGTGTATGCTGGTGATGTCATATAAGTGGGTGTATCTTGGTGATGTCAAGTAAATGAGTGTATGTTGATGATGTCAGCTAAGAGGGTATATGATAGGGATGTTAGGTAAGTGGGTGTTTGTTGGTTATGTCAGGTAAGTGGGTGTGTGCTGGTGATGTCAGGTAAGTGGGTGTGTGCTGGTAATGTCAGGTAAGTGGGTGTATGCTGGTGATGTCAGGTAAGTGGGTGTATGCAGGTAATGTCAGGTAAGTGGGTGTATGCTGGTCATGTCAGGTAAGCGGGTGTATGCTGGTGACGTCAGGTAAGTGGATGTTTGTTGGTGATGTCAGGTAAGTGGGTGTGTGCTGGTAATGTCAGGTAAGTGGGTGTATGCTGGTGATGTCAGGTAAGTGGGTGTGTGCTGGTAATGTCAGGTAAGTGAGTGTTTGTTGGTGATGTCAGGTATGTGGGTGTGTGGTGGTAATGTCAGGTAAGTGGGTGTTTGTTGGTGATGTTAGGTAAGTGGGCGTGTGCTCGTAATGTCAGGTAAGCGGATGTATTCTGGTGATGTCAGGTAAGTGGGTGTGTCATGATAATGTCATGTAAGTGGATGTGTGCTGGTAATGTCAGGTAAGTGGGTGTAAGATGATAATGTCAGGTAAGTGGGTGTGTGCTGGTAATGTCAGGTAAGTGAGTGTGTGCTGGTAATGTCAGGTAAGTGGGTGTGTGCTGGTAATGTCAGTTAAGTGGGTGTATGCTGGTAATGTCAGTTAAGCGGCTTTGTGCTGGTAATGTCCGGTAAATGGTTGTATGCTGGTAATGTCAGGTAAGTGGGAGTATGCTGGTGATGTCAGGTAATTGGGTGTGTGCTGGTAATGTCAGGTAAGTGGGGGTGTGCTGGTGATGTCAGGTAAGTGGGTGTATGCTGGTGATGTCAGGTAAGTGGGTGTATGCTGGTGATGTCAGGTAAGTGGGTGTGTGCTGGTAATGTCAGGTAAGTGGGTGTATGCTGGTGATATCAGGTAAGTGGGTGTTTGATGGTGATGTCAGGTAAATGGATGTTTGATAGGGATGTCAGGTAAGTGTGTGTGTGTGTGCTGGTAATGTCAGGTAAGTGGGTGTATGCTGGTGATGTCAGATAAGTGGGTGTGTGCTGGTGATGTCGGGTAAGTGGATGTATGATTGGGATGTAAGGTAAGTGGGTGTTTGTTGGTGATGTCAGGTAAGTGGGTGTGTGTTGGTGATGTCTGGTAAGTGGGTGTATGTTGGTGATGTCAGCTAAGTGTGTGTGTGTTGGTTACGTCAGGTAAGTGGGTGTCTGTTGGTAATGTCAGGTAAGTGGGTGTATGCTGGTGATGTCAGGTAAGTGGGTGTTTGTTGGTGATGTCAGGTAAGTTGGTGTGTGTTGGTAATGTCAGGTAAGTGGGTTATGCTGGTGATGTCAGGTAAGTGGGTGCTTGTTGGTGATGTCAGGTAAATGGGTGTATGTTGGTGAAGTCAAGAAAGTGGGTGTGTGCTGGTGATGTCAGGTAAGTGGGTGTGTGCTGGTGATGTCAGGTAAGTGGGTGTATGTTGGTGATGTCAAGTAAGTGGGTGTGTGTTGATGATGTCAGGTAAGTGGGTGTGTGCTTGTAATGTCAGGTAAGTGGGTGTTTGTTGGTGATGTCAGGTAAGTAGATTTATGCTGGTGATGTCAGAGAAGTGGGTGTGTGCTGGTGATGTCAGGTATGTGGGTGTGTGCTGGTGATGTCAGGTAAGTGGTTGTGTGCTGGTGATGTCAGGTAAATAGGTGTATGTTGGTGATGTCAAGTAAGTGGGTGTGTGTTGGTGATGTCAGCTAAGTGGGTGTGTGCTTGTTATGTCAGGTAAGTGGGTGTTTGTTAGTGATGTCAGGTAAGTAGATGTATGCTGGTGATATCAGGTAAGTGGGTGTTTGTTGGTGATGTCAGGTAAGTGGGATTTGCTGGTGATGTCAAGTATGTGGGTGTGTGTTGGTGATGTCAGGTAAGTAAGTGTGTGCTGGTAATGTCAGGTAAGTAGATGTATGCTGGTGATGTCAGGTAAGTGGGTGTTTGTTGGTGATGTTAGGTAAGTGGGTGTATGTTGGTGATGTCAAGTAAGTGTTTGTGTGTTGGTGATGTCAGGTAAGTGGGTGTGTGCAGGTAATGTCAGGTAAGTGGGTGTATGTTTGTGATGTCAGGTAAGTGGGTGTATGCTGGTGATGTCAGGTAAGTGGTTGTATGCTGGTGATGTCAGGTAAGTGCGTGTATCTTGGTGATTTCAGGTAAGTAGATGCATGCTGGTGATGTCAGGTAAGTGGGTGTGTGCTGGTAATGTCAAGTAAGTGGGTGTATGTTATTGATATCAGGTAAGTGGGTGTATGTTGGTGATGTCAGATAAGTGGGTGTATGCTGGTGATGTCATGTAAGTAGGTGTATGTTGGTGATGTCAGGTAAGTGGGTGTGTGCTGGTGATGTCAGGTAAGTGGGTGTGTGCAGGTGATGTCAGGTAAGTAGGTGTATGTTGGTGATGTCAAGTAAGTCGGTGTGTGTTTGTGATGTTAGGTAAGTGGGTGTGTGCTGGTGATGTCAGGTAAGTGGGTGTATGCTGGTGATGTCAGGTAAGTGGGTATGTGTTTGTGATGTCAGATAAGTGGGTGTGTGCTGGTGATGTCAGGTAAGTGTGTGTGTGTTGGTGATGTCAGGTAAGTGGGTATGTGCTTGTAATGTCAGTTAAGTGGGTGTTTGTTGGTGATGTCAGGTAAGTAGATTTATGCTGGTGATGTCAGGTAAGTGGGTGTGTGCTGGTGATGTCAGGTAAATGGGTGTGTGCTGGTGATGTCACGTGAGTGAGTGTATTTTGGTGATGTCAGAAAAGTGGGTATGTGCTGGTCATGACATATAAATGTGTGTAAGGTGATTTTTATCAGCCACCTTAGTGTCTGAGTGAGATGTCTTGTCCTCAAATCTTGAACTTATTTCTTCTGCTTTTATAAGAGACAATACATATTTACGATTGTGATAGATTCTATTCTGCAGTAATTTGTTTCTCGATGGAGAACTCAACAACAACAGCAACAATAAACAATTTCATTAAATAAACATAACGTTTAAACGGTAACACTGTTAAGTAATGTTAATGAAAGCGCGACTAGTGACAGACCAGCGGGTTGTCTCGCGAGATCCTCTTACATTTTCCACACATGAACAGTCCAGTAACAGAACTGTAGAATTTAGACGACATGAGAATGTAGATGAAGAAATCCGACGTGCATTTTATCGCTATTAATACGTCTTCTAACTCTCGTATGAAATTATTCACCTCAACTACCTCCTGAATAACTGGAAATAGGTAGTAGCCAATGTAGATGATAAAAGAGGGGATATTGCAGAAACAATACACAACACAAACTGCCAGCAACATACGGGAAATTTTCAAATCCAATTCGGGTGTTCTGACTTTATTGGATGTTAATGTTAAACGACGTTTAGCCATAATGCGTAATTTGTACCCTACAGCGCAACAGACAGTAGTAACAAAACAGCAGAAAAATCCGGTGATCGAGTTTATTATCATGAATCCAAATATTTTTAATATGTATGCATTCGATGTGTACCAATCTGTAAATACCACATAAGGATATGTTCGATTGTTGCTTCTGTTATAGCTCCATTCGACTCTGCGGTAGGAATAAAACCACGGCTGGAGTGCAATAATCCAAACAAGGTATATACATATTACAATAATTGTTATACTTCTACGTGTAAACCATTGGGCAACTCTAAGTGGACAGAAAACAGCTAGTAATCGTTCTACGGATATGACAACAATATGGCTAACAGAAATAAGCACGGCGACTCGATCAAACACGTACACGTAACACAACGCGTAAGTGCTATAAATGTCTGCATAGAAATGATCAAATCTCGCTATTATACAAGCCAGTTTCCGAGCTGAGAGTTGTACCAAGGAAAAGAGATCTACGCCAGCCAAAGACATTAACACAATGTTACTGGTATCCTTGAAACCGATACGAAAGAGAACGATTAATGTAACACTGTTTCCGAATGTCCCAACAATGGCTGTCAAGTGAACAAGATAGCAGCCGATCAGCGTGTCCATCAGGTATATTACTTCCCTATTGATATATACTCCAGACATATTGTTAGCCATCTTTTATTTCATACAAACCTTGAAGATATGATGTCAGAGTTTGACTAATTAAAATTTCGCAAGCTTCTTGAAATCAAGTGGTTTCCACCACAAGGCGTTCTCAAGAACAAGTTTATGAACAGGTCACAAATCTAAAATGGAGGTGTAATGTGTTAAGACATTTCATTTCTGTCTTCGGTTTGTGGAAACAGAGGTGGTGATTTGGTTTTGGTTTATAATCTCTGTGAGGACCACATTAAGAGACTGACGTAAAACTGTTATTCAACAGCTACTGTAAGGACTCCAGCAGAGGTCTGAAATGGAGCTCACGGGCTACAGCTACTCTGAGAACACATACACCCTTGACATGAAGCTCTTGGACTACGGCCACTGTGATGACCCTAGTAAAAGTCTGACACGAAGCCCTGGGCTACAGCTATTATGTAGACCCAAGTAAAATCGTGAGATAGAGCTACTGTGCTATGGCTACAGTAAGAGCTCCAGTAAAAGTCTGACATGGAGATCATGGACTATAGCTACTTTGAGGGACCAGTAAAGACCTGGGATGAAGCTATCAAGAGGACCCCATTAACAGCCGGACATTTAGCTCATTCGCTAGTTACTGTAAGGCCTGAAATTGAGCTACTGGGGTACAGCTATTTTGTGAACGCAAGTAATGCAGTCATGTAGCTCCTGGGATGCAGCTGGTGTGTGGGGCCAGCCAAAAGCATGACAGGGAGTCCTGGTCTACAGCTGCTGTGTGAGGCCCCAGCTAAAAGCCTGAGATTGATCTCATTGGACATAGATACCTTGAGGATCCCAGTAACAGCCTGCATGAAGCGCTTAGGCTAGGTTATGAAATCAGAAATATACGATATGCTCTCCTGTGACTCACTTAGCCTTGGATCTTAATTTTATCAGCAAATAAAGTAAGTTAAAGAGAGGTTTTCATGCATTCAGACATTCTGAGTATATCGTACTAACACCAAATATGCAATAAGACTCAGCTGTTAAAACAAAAAAATGCCTATAATTATATATGCGCGTGTCTACAGTTCAACTGAAAAAGAAAAAAAAATGATTGGCCAACTTATTCGCGTCCACGGATGCAATTCACTCGGTAGAAAATTGTTTCCATAATTCATTGTATCGAGTCAGTATAATTTAGTCGAGCTTTTTTCGAAATTATACGTAATAATGATCTGAATGTCTTATACTTCACAGGCACAAAATTTGTAGATCAGCTCGGAGATTTCTCGTCGCCAAACGTACAAAGGGACATTAATCTGAAAATATCAGCTACTAAAATTGTTCTGTAAATTGTCTTTCCATTTGCCTAGTGAAATGTGAATCTTGTACTGTTGAAAAAATGATTCAATATGGTAGCTTCAAAAGGCGATTTACTTAACCTCTGTGCAAATGTACTATTAATTTATAAATAAATTACATACTTTTGTCGGGGCGTGTGTGTGGGTGATATGAAAATTGTCTTCCTTTATAACTGGATTTTTAAAAAAATGTGTATCCATGTACTTCTTTTTCTACTCTTAGATGTAGTGAACATATTATCTTGAAGTCTTCTTTGCTTTGAATAAATTGAATAAATAACATGCATGCTGTCATTATATGCAGGATCATGGATTATTTATTACATTAGTTTAGTTTAGTTAGTTTAGTTTAGTCAACGGATTAACATCACTGCACACCGGTGTAACCCATAAATGCTCCGTTCTACTCCTGAGTCCGGAGAATCTCAGCTCAGTGCACGAACTCGGTAGCACCGGTGAGGATCCTAAAATACATTGGGTAGATTTTTAAATTCGAATTTTGTCCAGGCAGCGCCTTATACTACTCGTTTTCGATTTCCAACTGCCATTTTTTACGTGCGCAACAATACACACGGACGTCCTATCTCACTTCCCAGAGACCAGGGGACATTTTGTTACTAGAAGTCCACGTGAAAAAATCCCGGCCCTCACCGGGCCTTGAACCCGAGACCTCCAGCACTCGAGGCGGACACCATACCTCGAGACCACTCAGCCCCCTCTTTATTACATTAGACTATTACTACTACTACTACTACTACTACTACTACTACTACTACTACTACTACTACTACTACTACTACTACTACTACTACTACTACTGCTGCTGCTGCTGCTGCTGCTGCTGCTGCTGCTACTACTACTACTACTACTACTACTACTACTACTACTACTACTATTACTACTACGTCTTCTTATTCTTATTCTGCATTGACATAATATGACATTCATCATAATCATGTGGATGCCTATAATCGTGGGCTGTGATGTATCTCCATCTCACTCGATCACCATAATCGTGGATCAGCTCAGTGTGTTTGCCTCGACCAATCCATGTGGCCAAGCCATCCTGGTATTTACTTCTCTGCCTTCCTCCTGTTGTCTTCACCTCGATCTTGCCAGTTGTCACCAAGTTCTCCAATTTATTTCTTCTCATAACGTGAACAAATGGTGACCGCCTACGTCTAATTTCTCTAATAAGTTTACGATTTTCGTTTGTTTCTTGCAGGACATTATCTCACTCAAAATAAACACAAAACATGTGAATAACAGAATTACATCTACTTTCTCTCTGTGACGCTTCACGGCAAAAGCAGTATGACAAGAGAATGTGGCGATATTTCAATATTATTGTTGGGAACGAAATGAACACTTGCACAATGATGTCCGGAAAGAATAATATGAAAGAATAAAATAGGATATGCAAGACATTGATAAGTCAGAATCATTATCTTCACGTGTCATGCCGATAAGCGTGCGCGGTCATGTTTCGCCAACTCAAATGATCACCAGAGTCGTGTATCAGCTCCGTGTTCTTGTCCTGACCATGCCATATGACCAAACCACATCGTTTTCTTAGCCCAACCAAATAATTATTGTGTGGCGGATTGTGGAGAACATCACATAATTACTTAAGTATTTCTTATGACTAAAATACTGTTGTGAATTATAATGAGAAGAGGAAGTCAGCATGGCCGAGTGGTTACAAGAGCGTTTGCTCTTGAACTTTCAGTGTGCTGATGCCGAGGTAGCGAGTCAAACCCCTACCCCGGCCAGTTGAAATAAAATGTTGACTTCTTGTTTTTGACTTGGGGACGCATATTACAAGTATCTCTGAAGTCGGAGTGTGTTCGCCTCATAATAAGGGACACAGGTAATAGGGCAAGCTAATCCACACGCAAACATCAGTTTAGTAGGCTATAAGTAGTAGGACACATACAGACTACGCTGGAGTTCAAAACGAGCGAACGCAAACCAAAACAAATAATGACAAATTTAAGGCGCCGGAATAGTCAGTCAGATAATGAAGTTTTGATGGTCAGTTGGACTAGGCTGGCTAGACGAGAGAGGGCTGGCTAATACGGTCAGACCCGTTAGCGTGACCTCTCCCCCAAAATCAGAGGCATCACGTTTCTGCCGAGCACTTGTCAAGACAAACATCGTGTAGAACAGGACACAAAAGTTCATTTATCACAAGTCCGAAAAATATGACAAAATTCGGGCTAATTAGCGCGAGCCAAAGGTATTGACAACATAGTGAAGAAAAGGTTCACTGGTCAGTACAAAGCGGCAAACGTCTGTGATGGTGCCTGGACGAAGTGCCAGCACGTCGGACCCTATGGTTACAGTACCTGGAAGAAGTGCGAGCACGTCGGTCCCTATGGTTACAGTAAACGGAAGAAGTGCCAGAACGTCGGACCCTATGGTTACAGTAAATGGAAGATGTGCCAGAACGTCAGTCCCGATGGTTACAGTAAATGGAAGATGTGCCAGAACGTCAGTCCCGATGGTTACGGTAAATTGAAGATGTGCCAGAAAGTCAGTCCTGATGGTTACAGTAAATAGAAGATGTGCCAGAACGTCAGTCCCGATGGTTACAGTAAATGGAAGATGTGCCAGAACGTCAGTCCCGATGGTTACAGTAAATGGAAGTAGTGTCAGATCGTCGGTCCCGATGGTTACAGTAAATGGAAATAGTGCCAGAACGTCAGTCCCGATGGTTACAGTAAATGGAAGTAGTGCCAGAACGTAAGTCCCGATGGTTACAGTAAATGGAAGATGTGCCAGAACGTTAGTCCCGATGGTTACTGTAAATGGAATTAGTGCCAAAACGTCATTCCCGATGGTAACAGTAAATGGAAGTAGTGCCAGAACGTCAGTCCCGATGGTTACAGTAAATGGAAGTAGTGCCAGAACGTCAGTCCCGATGGTTACAGTAAATGGAAATAGTGCCAGAACGTCAGTCCCGATAGTTACAGTAAATGGAAGTAGTGCCAGAACGTCAGTCCCGATGGTTACAGTAAATGGAAGTAGTGCCAGATCGTCAGTCCCGATGTTTACAGTAAATGGAAGATGTGCCAGAACGTCAGTCCCAATGTTTACAGTAAATGGAAGATGTGCCAGAACGTCAGTCCCGATGGTTACAGTAAATGGAAGATGTGCCAGAACGTCAGTCCCGATGGTTACAGTAAATGGAAGATGTGCCAGAACGTCAGTCCCAATGGTTGCAGTAAATGGAAGATGTGCCAGAACGTCACTCCCAATGGTTACAGTAAATGGAAGATGTGCCAGAACGTCAGTCCCGATGGTTACAGTAAATGGAAGATGTGCCAGAACGTCGGACCCTATGGTTACAGTAAATGGAAGATGTGCCAGAACGTCAGTCCCGATGGTTACAGTAAATGGAAGATGTGCCAGAACGTCGGTCCCTATGGTTACAGTAAATGGAAGATGTTCCAGAAAGTCAGTCCCGATGGTTACAGTAAATGGAAGAAGTGCCAGCATGTCTGTCCTGATGGTTATGGTAATTGGAAGAAATACCAGCACGTAGGGCAATTTTTCAGACAGGAGTGCCTTGAGTACTGATTTTGCAATTGTAAATAACACCACAGGTTTTGTACCATGGCTGGTATTTAGTAATTTCTCTGTTTCTATCCTGATTGTCTAAATTTGAGCATCATAGTTATGGCAGTACTTTCCTGTTGGTACTCTGACCGTGTCCCTAGTATTATTTGAGTTTCCTAGGTACACTCCCGATCCTCCATTTCGAACAGCATTTAGTGCTGACCCATCTGTATAGACTCGGATCCAGAGGTCCTGTGGGTATTCTTCATCACGGAAACTCAGAGTGGTTGTTCGGCGCTGTACACTGTTCTGTTCTTCCTTGTCATATATTTATTTCACTTTTGTTTGGATTTGTAATGATAGTATATTTTCCTCTTTCCATGGTGTTCGCTCTGGAATAGTTTTCAGGGAGATATCAACTGTGGGCAGATCGGTGGTTTCTCTGCAGAGTCATTTGGCCTGATAAAACTGCTTCTTTTCAATCGCCCCATAGCTATTTTTCAAACCTGTTCTTCGTAGAGTGGCCTGGCAAGCTGAGGAACCTTTCTGCTGGTATTTGCGTTTTCTTATCTACGCGCTCTGTCAGTGCTTGTGTCCTCCTCATCTTCTCCATCTCAACTATAGGGGTTCATCTCATCCCTCCTTTTGTGACTCTAAGTGCTTGATTTTGCGCCTTGTCCAGCTCTTCTAGTATGGATTCTGATGTTGAACCTCAAGCAGTTACCCGTATTCCAGGTGTGGTCGTATGCTCTGTTGATAAACTTTGCAAAGTATTTTTCCTCTGACTCACCATGTGGCTCCACTTAGTATTCTCAAGATGGCTATTTCCCTTCTGGCTTTTGCTACTCCTTTGTTGACGTGCTTTCTCCATATCAGCCTGTCATCAAATGTTACTCCAAAGTATGTTGGTTCTTTATCTTCTCTTAGTGGTGATTCATTTATCCGGATGATTCCTGCCTTGTCTTTTGGGAAAAGGGTACATGTAGCGGTGCTTCAATTGTCAGTGTTTATGCTGCCAGACCATCTATTTGCCCATGCAACAAATGCATCTAAAAATCTTTATAGCGATCTGGTGGCCACTGATGAATGTTCATTTGTGCTCCATAGAACCAGATTATCAGCGTACCTTGACGCTTTAAGTCTATGTGAGTCCGTCTCTTGAGTCCGTCTATATGTATTTGTGCTTTTCTGTTGTGCAAGTATGCTTTCGCCCATTTGTACATTCTTCCATTGACTTTACAGTTTCTCAGTTTCATCAGACCTTCTTTCCAGAATTTGTCACAGGATTTCTTCAGATATATCCTTGCCACAAGCTCCCGTTTCTTCTCTTGGAATGCACCTTAAATAACTTGAGAGAGGTAGGTTATCTGATCTTTCGTAGAATAGCATTGCTTAAAGCCAGCCTGTTGTGACACAAGGATGTTTTCACTTTCAATGCATCAATGCAGTCTGTGATTGATGATGTGCTCCATTGTTTTGCTGAGACAGCTAGTGAGGCTAATTGGTCTGCAGCTAGAGGCATTTGATCTGTCTTTCCCTGATTTTAGGAGAGGTATCATAATTGATTCTCTTGAGGCTTGTGGAACGCTGCATTAAAGTTCAGCTGTTATTGAAAATCTGCAACAGCTTTGGCCTCTGTTCCTAGGTTCCTGATTATTTCATTGGAGATACCATCAGCTGCCGGTGACTTTTTCATTGTCAGTTGTCGGTTTTTCTAGCTCAAGTTCGCTTATTGTGAAACATGCCACCAGAATCTCTTGTATTATTTCATTCTGCCCTGTATGTTGCAATTTCTCTCAAATTTCTTGTTGTTTCTCTGGACTAATTTCGATATTGTAAATCCTGTGCGATATAATCGGACCTCTCAACAGAACTAAGAGAAGGAGCTGCTATATAATTACTTCTGTGGACACTTCCTCGATGTGGACCGAAGCAGTGCTTATGCCATCAAGCGATTTAAAGCACGTAGCTGAAGCTTTACTTGGCATATTTACTAAGTTAGGATTTACACTCAGGAATCTGATAATTGATCACTGTTTCGTGGGAAGCTAATGGAAGAAGTTTTCAGACTCTTCCATTTTCGTCAGATTCACACGTCTTTATATCACCCTGCGTCGAATGGTACAGTGGAACGATTTAATGGTATCCTTATCTCCATCTTGAGAAATTTAGCTCATGAGAAATCATAGACATGGGATACGTATGTAGCTGGAGCATTATTCACCTACAGGGAGGTACCCCATCACTCAACTTTGATTGCACCAGCAACTTTGTTGTTTGGTCGACCAATCAAGGGACCATTTGAGGTTTTACTTCGAACATGGACTGATATCAAGTTGATAAGACAATTGTAACTGTGTCCACCGATATGGCTGAGCAAAAACAACGTCTGCAACATCGCTGGAAGGTAGCGTCTGAAATGTACAGCAAGTTCGACGTATAATTGCTTACTACTACAACAAAAAAGCAAAAGATCGAGAATTGGAGTAGGGAGATAAAGTGCTGTTACTTCTGCCAACCAGTCAGAACAAGTTGCAGATCGGGTAGAAAAGACCCTATGAAGTGATCGAAAAGATTTATCTCACTAACTACAGGACTTTCCATCAGAGGGAAACATAAAATTCTTCATACTAACCTCCATAATTAAAGGTCTACCATCGAGACGGCACATCTGATGGCTTTGGCAGTGGCTACAGAAGTAGACCATGGAAACACTATGGGTGTTGAGTACCCTCTGTAAGCGAAATAAACTTATCGAGATGTAGAAATCAGTCTTACACTAATCCAGGATTAGCAACAGCAGAATAAAGATCTCTTAGCTACTTATGCAGATGTACTTACCCACAAGCAAGGACATACAGATTTAAAAGATTTCGACATGACTGCCATGATGCAAGTCCTCTTAATTTACAGCCATGTCTTATTTCATTGACTTACACCATGGTATCGTTGGCCCATTCAACAATCGGCACAAATGATAACTTTAGGAACAAATTCCCGACACAAGATGGAACGAATTAAACGTGGAATTTATTCTGGTGTCAACATATTATTCAGCTTGGTTATAGCACTCTAACATTAGTGTTCCGAGACCTTCGGGGGAGGGTGGGGGGGGGGCTAATTTAATATGGGCACTTGCTGACCTTCTTAACTGTCCTCTGTCCTACCGTTTCCTTCCATGTTCCTCTGTTGAATAAAATTGTCCCTGGTGTTATCTTTCGCCGAAACTATTTGCCTAGGGGTTGCCGGTCGTTCCTTTATTCATGGCGTTTTCCAATAACTGTTGTCAGATATTCGTAGCTTGGAATAAGTCCGCTGCCAGCCTTCAATCCATTTCCTAACCAGAACGCTTCATCCTTAGAAAACACAACACACGTCCGTTCCGTTTGGAAGTCACACAACGTATCCTAGTTGTCAAGTTCCCGTTGTCCCGTGAACGTGGCCGTGACGTCTTGGTGGTCACGTCCTGTCCACTGCACTGTCCACTGCAGTTCACATTGCGTTTATCTTTTGGTTCTCTGTAAAATGTGCTTTTTGCCGATAGCTATATGGCATTATGCCCCCCCCCCGCACAAATAAATGATAAAATCATTTAAACTCTATATATATATATATATATATATATATATATATATATATATATATATATATATATATATATATATATATATATATATATATACACACCTTGTGATAACCAACCATGCCTAATATGGAATAGAGAGAAAAAGCAGCGGTTGCAGCAGGATATAACAATATGAAATGGAAACAAATAGGTATTTTAAACTTCTCAAGAAAAAACGAACTAAACATCAACAAACGTTGCACATACCTTACAAGGAGATCCACGTGTCACGAAATACAGGTGAAAAATCCGAAATCAGAAGCACTCAATAAATATAAAAATGAATAATAAAATAAGATAAAATACACACGAACGCATACAATACGACACACAGACGTTTCGATTCTCAGAATCTTTGTCAATGACAACACAGCTAACAACGAGATACAGCAAACGAAAGACCACAATACACTAACACATGATCTATAACTTAGCCACGTGAGGTCGGAAAGGTGACTTGGCCAGCTGAATTAAAAATGGGTTACCAAAAAGGATTGGAGTAGCCAAAAATATGTGAACAGTCTGCTATGAAAATATAGGAAAGTGAGGACAATTAAGTTAGATATGGGGGGGGGGGACAGCATAGTAATAGATAGTGTGAACAATTAGGGAAGATGCCACAGTTATACTGTAGCGTCCACAACCGTATTAATTCCGGCTGGGTGGATGCATTAATAGCATTGCCAACAAATGAGTATATATTGAGCTGAATACGACCAATAGCCCCTGTTAATTACCCTAAAAAATAACACACATAACGGGCACGCCCATCAGTTCACACCCACGATGAACGTCGTGTAGACGGCCTATGGGAGGGCCGTTCTAACTAATTATAATTATAATTAGTCCCTAACTTGTTCAATCGGACAAGTGTCCTCACTCTAGGTTACAACCTGGAGTTGTGGACGAGGGTAACAACAGGTACTAAATAATCAGTACCAGCTATTTCTCAATACTGTCGTAGGTTATATTCACTAGGCGTTTCTTGTAAGACACATATGTAAGAGAGGTACATGGCATGCCATTCCAGAGACTTTTCCGTATTACCAAGGATAGAATTCACTTCTGTGTACTTAATGTAATGACGCAATATATATATATATATATATATATATATATATATATATATATATATATATATATATATATATATATATATATATATATATATATATATATATATATAGATGACCTGGCCCTCGAACGAATATATAAGAACAATCTATTGCCAATTATAATCTATAACCAATTAACCATTAATTACTTAACAACCGTAATTATTTCAATAAAATAACTAACTAATGCAATTCACTCTGTTAATGAAATTACACATACAATAACTAACTAATGAAATTCACTCTGTTAATGAAATTACACAACTCCTCACATAAGCTAAATTTACGAAAGTTCAATGTTAGTTCGTGATATTGTAATCACACAAATTGTCCTGTATGAAATTATTCCTTCACAATTTCAAAATGGACACGTAAAGTAAAATTCCGTGATCACATTAGTTGTGACGTCTGGATACGACAAGTTCAAGTTCCACAATGCCGCAACACAAGTCAGTCACTTCATCTGCCAATAAATGAAAAATTGCCACATATGTATCAATCTGACTATACTACATAATAATTTAACGTATTTTAACTTGTTAGTTGTTATGCACATTGCTATTTAATTAGGTGCACTTTGTAACATATATATTAACCTTTCCAACAATCTATGAACAACACAGATAAACCTTAAAACAAAAGTGAACAACTGTGAAGCTGACCTATCTATTTACAATCGACTAAGAAGATCTGCGA
Source organism: Cepaea hortensis (assembly GCA_963921405.1). Taxonomy (NCBI): domain Eukaryota; kingdom Metazoa; phylum Mollusca; class Gastropoda; order Stylommatophora; family Helicidae; genus Cepaea; species Cepaea hortensis. Next base: position 72,149,516 of record OY992886.1, read on the forward strand.
GATTGTTATCCTTTCCAGGAAGATGACAGATATCGAATTCATAATCATGCAAGAGCAAAGACCATCGATGAATTCTGGAATTCTTAGGATGACCAGATTTAAATATCTGTAGGGGTTTGTTGTCCGAAAGAACCAGAAATTTTCTACCCAGTAGATATCTCGAGAATTTCTCAACACTCTCAATTAATGTGATAGCATAATTTCTCTGTGTATCTGATAGCTTTTTACTGAAGTAAAGAATAAGATATAACGTTCCCTCGTGTAATTGAAGCAAAACAGCTGAAATTGCATGAAAACTCGAATCTGTTTCTAACACGAAATCCTTTGAAATATCAGGCAATTTCAGAATAGGATAGGTACTAAACAGAGTTTTTATCTGTTGTAATAGTTTGTCATGATCATCTGTCCTAACTATTTTTGTAGACTGACCTTTCTTTAGTAATTCAGAAAATGTAGCCGTCATGTCAGCAAAGTTAAGAATAAACTTCTGATAGTAATTAATCAGACCTAACAGACTTCTTAATTCCTTTTTTGTTGTTGGCGGTTTAATATTGAGAATTTTTGTAACCACCAGTGGATCTGTTTTCCTAAAACCACCAGAAATTCTATGACCAAGGAGTTGTATTTCAGTAAACCCTATCTCAATTTTGCTTGGTTTAGCTTTAAGACCGTGTTGTTGTATCCTCTGAAATACTTGTTTGAGAATTTTTACATGTGTGTCAATGTCTGTAGTATGAATGCAGTTGTCATCCACATACCTCGCAACGTTAGAAATCCCATGGAGTAATCTCCTTATCATGCGCATAAATGTGCTTGGCGCATTCTGTAACCCAAATGGAAGATATGCCCATTCGTACAGATCTAATGGAGTACTGAAAGCTGTGATATGCATATAATCTTCATCCATAGGGATTTGTCAATATCCCTTGGTGAGGTCAATCTTTGAAAAGAGTTTCGAGTTTGCCATGCTATCATCAATATTTGGCATTGGTTCTGCATCCAGTAGTGCTATTGCGTTTACTTTCCTATAATCAACACATAGACGCAATGAACCATTTTTTTCTTTACAATCACCACCAGAGAACAGTATTTTGAAATGGATTTTCTAATAATCCCACTTTGATCTAACTCCGATATTTCTGCTGTCACTTTCTCTAAATAATGTATCGGAATAGGATACCATATATATATATATATATATATATATATATATATATATATATATATATATATATATATATATATAACGCATATGCCTGTAGATAACTGCAGCGAAAAGGTCCACCTATTTGAGAAATATGCAACAATTTTACATATATAGCAATTCTATTACAAGTTATGTCCCCTCGCTATATATACATTATAATGTAAATTAAATATTAAATAATAATAAGAAAATATGACTTCACACTAAAAAAAAACTATGACAGTTGGCAGCACGGGAATGATTAGAAGACGTGTAGAAAATTTCATCTCAATCGGATGGACAGTTCGCGAACGCAAAAAGGACAGACAGACAGACAGACAGACAGACAGACAGACAGACAGACAGACAGACAGACAGACAGACAGACAGACAGACAGACAGACAGACAGACAGACAGACAGACGGAGATTCTCTTTTATATATTATTTTTTATTTGTTTAATTCACATATCCTTTTACAGGACATCGCTGTCAACAGCAGCATCTTTCAGTTGTCTGTTGATTTCTTGGCAAGATTACGTTCAGTAGTTTGCCATTGCTTTCTGGGCGGCCGGCTCAGTTATCCCGCAAGTCACCAGCGGTGTAACCCCTCGGCCAGAGAGACCAGCCTTATATATATATATATATATATATATATATATATATATATATATATATATATATATATATAGGGCTTTGGATGCCCCTGTTTGGGGACTCATGTACCGGGTCAGCTATTATATATATATATATATATATATATATATATATATATATATATATATATATATATATATATATATATATATATTATCCACAACACAGAATGGCATAGAAAACCTAATAGCCTCAACCCAATTGAATAGTGAAAATCTCACCTTATATCTTAACATAGCAAAAACAAAGATAATGCATACAGATAAAACTACTATGGAGAAAGAAATATACATTAATGGGGGAATATTGGAGGTGGTGGAAAATTTTGAATATCTTGGGTCATTGATTACCAATAACGGTGACACAATGAAAGAAATTAAACGGCGACTATCCATTGCTCTTCAAAGACTAGAACAGCTGAACAAATTATGGAGTGGGACAGACAGAATTACAAAAATTAGATTTTTAAGATCATGCATCTTTCCCATTGCAACATACGCCTGTGAGACATGGACACTTACTAAACAAGCTGAACAGCGCATAAACGCCTTTGAATATAAATGTTATAGACGAGTTCTAAGAATATCTTGGGTAAAGAAAAGAACAAATGCATCCATACTTCAAGAGTTGAATATTGAGGAGGTTTAACTATTAAAGACGATAAAACAAAGAAAATTGAAGTATTTTGGTCACTTGAAACGAAACGAAAGTTTGGAGAGAACACTAATGGAAGGGTATATGCTTGGGAAGAGAGGAAGAGGAAGGCCAAAGAGAAGATGGGTGCAGGATGTTGCGGATGATCTCCAGATGGGTGTATCAGACGCGGGACATCTTGCTTATGATCGAGAGGTTTTCCGGAAGGTTGTTATGGGAGCGAGGTTCTGCAAAGGACATGCTACTGAATGAATGAATATATATATATATATATATATATATATATATATATATATATATATATATATATATATATATATATATATATATATATCACGTGCCATGTCGGAAATCGTGAGCGGTCATGACTTGTCATTTCATTCGATCACCAGAGCCGTGGATCTGCTCAGTGTTCCTGTCTCATCCATGCCATGTGGTCAAGCGATTCAGGTATTTTCCTCTCGGTCTTCCTCTTGGTCTGTTCCCTTCGTTCGTGCCAGTTATCACTACGTACTCCAATTCATTTCTTCTCATAACATGTCCAAAATATTTTGACTGTCTACGTCTAATTTCTCTAATCAATTTTCGAGTTTCATTTGTCTCCTGTAGTACTTGGTCATTGGTTTTCTATCTGTCCATTATTAGAAACCACATTTCTGCAGCCATTATATGTTTTTCAGCTTGACTGCATATTGTCCAAGTTTCACATCCATACAAAAGAACAAGCTCTACATATCCCCTTAACATACTTTGTCTTGTTTCAATTGACATCTTTTTTATTGGTCAGAAGTTTTTCATCTTGCAAAAGGCTACTTTCGCCATGGCGATCCTTGTTCTAATCTCTTCATGGCATCTCCCATCAGATATTATGACTGTTCCGAGATAATTGTACCGATTCACTTGTTGAAGAATATTCCCATTTACTTGTATATTACATTTTGGTACTTCGTTCTTCCTAGTAACGACCATAACCTTTGTCTTTTTACACTTTAATTATAACCCCAGTTGCTCACTGTGTACAACAACGGCATCTGCCAATTGTTGCAGATCCACAAACAATACTGTATCATCTGCATATCTGATGTTATTGATGTTTCTAGAATGCTGATTCCATTTATATCTTCTAGATTTCTGAACATATTTTCACTGTACAGGGAAAACAGATCTGGAGACATTACGCGTCCCTGTCTAACACCTCCTTTAATAGGCTGATATTGTCCCACTTTTTTTTTATAAATCCTGATATCAGCTTGTTGTTTCCAATATATGTATTTTATAAGTCTAATGCCTTTCCCATCAATTTGTAGATCTGCAAGCATATCCACCATGTTGACATGTCTAACTCTATCAAAAGCCTTTGTGTAGTCAATAAAGCAAAGATGTATATCCTTGTTTATATCTATAGCACGTTCAATAACTGTTCACAACATATACACAGCATTTACTGTACCCTTTTCTTCCAGAAACCCACATTGTTCTTCTCCTATTTCAGGTTGTAATTTCTTCCTTACTCTTTGCATGATAATTCGTAGCAAAATCTTTGTGATGTGACTCATTATACTAATTGATCACATTCCAAGGCTCCTGATTGCTTTGTGATTGTAATAAATACAGAGTTACATAATTCAGAAGGTGTATCTCCAGTATCATATAATGTGTTCAGCAGTCTGGTGACTTGATCTAGTCCATATTCTTCTAAAGCTTTAATCATTTCTGTTGTGATTTTATCTTCACCGGGAGCCTTGCCAGCTTTCATATGCTTAAGAACATTTCGAACCTCCATCTTCAAAATTGGCGTACCTTCATTATTAAATCTGATATCATACTGTTCCTCTCTGTTATTCTCATAAGATCACATAATCTGTCCATACAAGTATAATATGATCTCTTTCTATTATGATTTATTTTGCCATCTTTAATTTTTAGACAGCCTGTTGATGTACTTATTCTTTTATTAGTAAGTTCCTGGTTTGTGTGTGTGTGTGTGTGCACTAATTTGGTATTTTGACTGTTGTGTTGTTTTTCAATTTCTAAGCACTTTTCTTCAAGCCATGCGTCTTTTGCTTCCATACATAATATTCTGACTTGTCTGTGAATTTCTTCATATTATATATATATATATATATATATATATATATATATATATATATATATATATATATATATATATATATATATATATAATATATAATTATATTTGTTTAGTCTTCTTGTTTTCATTAGGTGTAAAATTTCTTCAGTCATCCATTTCTTATCCTTCTTTATTATAAAGCGTCGTGTTTATAGCGGGACCTAAACAGACTGTTAGATCCAGAAAATTGACAGCCGACGAAGAAATAGTGGAGGTGAGTCTGATGCTAGGATAAAAGTCGGAGAAAAAGGCATTGAAGTCCTGGAGATCAGACAAGGGCATGTCTGAAACACAAAAGCAGTCATCTTCTTTAATTTTGGAATAGATGTTTCTGCAGCCAACTGACTGAGTTCTTCAACATTTCCCATTGATCATCCACATCCTGGAATATGAGCTCTAGATCAGACAATATATCAAATCTGTTCTGTACTTCTATGTTGAATTTATTTTGTATGGCCTTGTCATTACTCAATATACACAAATCATATTTAGTGTTTCCTGTTATATACTTGACTTTCTTCAACTTTATCCTCAATGTTCCTGTAAGTAATCTGTGGTCACTATAACAATCAGCACTGGGAACTGTATTTGCTATTATTAACGCATTTCTAAATCTTCTGCTAATCAGAATGTAGTCAATCTGGTTTCTAATCCTGTTATCAGGACTCCTCCATGTCCATAATCTTCTAGGGCGTTGCTTAAACCAGGTGTTTCCTACAACAATTTCCTGTTATTTTGCCCACTCTACGAGTCTGTATCCTCTTTCATTTCTCTCTTCTAAACGATAGTTTCCTACTGTGTATCTGTCACCTTGATTTCCTACTTTTGCATTGAAGTCCCCTAATATGATGTTTATTTCTGAATTTTTACATTTCTTTAAGGCAGACGCTATGTAATTATAAAATTCCTCTACGTTGTCTTCACTGTATTCTTCTGTTGGGGCATATATTTGAATAACATTTATGCTAAAAGGTCTGCCACTTAATTTAACTAGTAGAACTCTTTTCGACACGGCCCAATATCCTTGAACAGATGTTGATGTTTTCGGGTCCAAAATAATTGCCACTCCACTTTGTCGATCTTCACCTCCAGAATAAATAATCTTAAAATCTTCATCTATCTTGATCCCTGCTCTGTGCATCTCGTTTCGCACATCCCTAAAATATAATTTTTTTTCTTTTTCCAGTTCTTGTTTTATGTTCTATAATTTGTTGTCGTCGTTTAACGTCCTAACATTTCATGTTGCTAATTTTAATGTCTCTGTCCTTGTCTTGCGATGATCAGTCTTTAGGCGAATCATAATGTACTAGGCACTTTTAAAGAGGTAGTTTGCCGGTGCTTTCCTCTATGGCAGTGACCAAACTGGCCAGGTGACCGCAACCATTGTCTCTTGAAAGAGATCCTCTGCCTGCCGTCGCGAAACCTGAGACCATAACCAACAAATATCTGTCGGCTGCCCTCAAAGTATCATCCACCACCTGCCTTCCGTGGCTTCTTTTGAACACTTCCAATAAACGAATACGAAGTGACACCACATAATCGACAGGAAAACACTAAACTGCGTAAAACACTAAACAGCGTAAAACACTAAACAGCGTCTCCCGAAAAATGCACGCCACGAATTTCGGTCTCTGGCTGCAGTCTTCCAGGTGTCATGATGAATTCCAAAAGAATTCAGTGAGATTTTCAGTGTCTTTAAAGCGTTTCTTCTGGCCGCCATGGGAGCGTTTACCACAGCGCAACTCGCCGTAAAAAAATTCGTTTAGGGAGCCTGTGATCTGGCATGCCAGTCAAGTGACCAGCCCAGCGAATCTGATTCTTCATTAGTAGAGTGTGGATACTGGGCATGGACGCTCTTTCTAGGACTTCAGTGTCTGGGATCTTGTCTAGCCATTTAATCTTCAATAGCTTCATAAGGCAGACTGTGTGGAAGTGGTTTAATTTCCTAGCGTGTCGCTGATAAACAGTCCAGGTTTCACAAGCATTTAGCAGTGTGGATAATACAACTGCTTTGTAGACTTTGAGCTTTGTTTGCAGGCTTATTCCATTTCTGTCCCATACATTCTTGTACAGTCTGCTAAAGGCCGCGCTGGCCGTGGAGATGCTTGCATTCACTTCATCATCAATTGTAGCAGCTTGTGACACAGTGCTGCCAAGATAGGTGAATTTGTCCACAACACTTAGACTATGACCATTCACTTTGATATTCGGCACAGTGTGATTATTCCCTGGAGCTGGCTGGTACATCACTACAGTCTTCTCCAAGTTGATATTGAGCCCAAAGTTGGCACAGGCATGTGAGAAAGCTGAAACATTATGTTGCATGTCCGCCTCTGAGTTGGCGTATAGGGCGCAATCATCAGCAAACAGGAGCGCTCTGACGGTGTCGCTGTCAATTTTGGTTTTAGCTTTCAGCCTTCTGAGATTGAATAACTTTCCATCCATACGGTAGTTGATGTCTATTCCAGTGTCGTTGTTCTCGAAGGCATTCGTCAGCATGGCTGAAAACATGAGGCTGAACAGTGTTGGTGCCAGGACACATCCTTGTTTCACTCCATAGGTGACAGGAAAGGGCTCATATAGTTCACCATTGTCCTGTACTCTTGCCTGCGTGCCATCATGAAACAGCCGCACTATTTGGACAAACTTTCGTGGACAGCCATATTTTGCCATAATCTTCCACAGTCCTTCTCTGCTGACTGTATCAAAAGCCTTGGTAAGGTCAATGAAAGTGGATAACAGTGAATCAGTATTATTCACAACTGCGTAACCCTATCGAGAACAATCTGATTATTCAAGATACCAGATACGAGGGAGAGAAATGGCACGATCCAAAACTAAATCTAAAAGACACCCGATGTACAAGAAGGGTAGCGAAAAAGCCACTACCAAGAAGACGGGGGGAGAGAACCTACCTAATAGCTTTACAAAGCGTCGTCAAAGAAAAAGGCCACAAATGAAGCAACCACTGGAAAAGGTAACGACAACCTGCTACAAACAAGGTCTAAAACTACCCAAATGCAAAGTGAGCAGAGAGACACCATATTGGAAAAAAACCGACAGACGGCAAACGATCAGATGGGTGATCCGACACGTCCAAGTGGAGCTGTCAGACGACCAGATAAGGACGCGGCTACAGCAGGAGCATCTCCACATTCAAGTCACAAAGGCGGAGCGGCTTTTGAACTACTGCCAAGTTACCAACAACTCCAGTGGTCGTGACAACGGAGGGGAGCGAGATGCCTGTCTGGGTGACGATGGACAGGAGACAACAGCCTGTACGCTTTATTCCTAGAATTACCCAATGCGCTCGGTGCTAGAGAACTGGCGACAGTAGAATAATGTGTCGCAGCAAGACAGACATATGCTGATTCTGCGCCAAAGACCATGAATTAACTAATGTCCGCTGGCCTAACAGAACAAGGACTTCCAAAAGTCAAATGATTAAAGAGAATGTGTCAACTGCCATGGCAAGCACGGAGCAATATACCTAGGCTGCCCGTACCTCCAAAGACACAGAGGCGCCATAAACCTCGCTGTAACACACACACACACACACACACACACACACACACACACACACACACACACACACACACACACACACACAAAACAGTCCTTTCAATGAAGCACGGCGGAGGTGCGCGACAACCTCAATCATTCCAGAAGAGGACACGAAGCAGCTTCAATGCCAGATAGCTGATCTGAAGAAACAAATCAGCTGACGCATGGACCTATCAATAGAAACCAAGAAAAAGACACTGGCAGTAACTCAAGACTGTTGGAAGAAATAAAAGAATTTCAGCGAAGCATTCAGCAAGGATAAAGAGAGAAAAAAACGAAGAGATATTGAACGCAATACAAGCCGAAAGAGAAAAACTTAGAAAAGAACGAACCAACGAACGAACAAACATACTTTATTTTCAAAGGGGTACGAATTGGGCACGCAGGCCTTTCTGGGAAAGAAAGGAAGCTAGACGGGAGCAGGTCAGTAGAAGCCAACCAAAACCCACAGATCAAGCTAAAGCCAGCGGATTATATACAAAAACCAAGAGGTTTAGAGGCAAGTCAATGTCTACCCTTACAAAATTTCCGTAGACGAATGCAAAGCTGATGGCAGAGATAGGACAGATTTTCCGAGAGATGGAAGAAGAAAGAAAGGGATAACCCAAACGGACGAATCCTGCTAAGGGCTACGCCCAGTCGCTTGGAGCCGTCACTGACAGACTGGGAAGCACAACAGAAGCCGCAGGAGCTGACATCACATGCATGAAATTTACCACGCGAGAAGACAAAATGTAAACAAAAAAAGATATAGGACCGCAAAACAGATATAACTTAACCAACGCCTATAAGGCAGACTGAACGAGGTCTAATTTTTAATTTTTTCTTTTTCTCCAACGAATGAATGAATGAAAATCTTATCCGGCCTCAGACAGTTAAGTTGGTAACTCTTTTCAAGCATCTCATCTCGCAGGTAATAATTTTACGTAAGCATCATATGGGTAATATCCAAGTTTGACATTGGTAGCATAGGGTTAGTGTGAATATGCTATTTATTATTTGTCGTGTTGGGGACATACGTATATTTGGATGTTTCAGTACGGGTGATAGTTGATGTATAAGGGCATCCGACATACTTATCTTCATGGGCTTATTACATAATGGTTTCATTCATTTTGATGTTGCGTTAGGGTATAAAACTTTGTCTTTGTAATTACCGTTACTTATGCTTTTGTTATTCAGACTAGATCCTTTGTTTTGACTTTGAAGAATTATAAAACATAAGTAAAGCAAATGTGAGAAATTATTTTAAGGATAACGACATTTCTCAGAACTAAGAACAAACATGGGCGCTGACACTGACACCGTTACCTACATTGCCCGTTAAAACCAACTGGCATGGGTGAGTTTGTGAACTCAAACAGCGGCTACATTCATTCAGAAGGAATAGGAATTCTAGACAACATGTTAAACTGTTATCTGATCCATGTCATTGCCATTGTTGGGGTATTTGGAAACTGCATCACATTAATCGTTCTCAGTCGGCATGGATTTAAAGACACCGCTAACATTGTGTTGATATCTTTAGCGGGCGTTGACCTCTCCTACTTAGTGATTCTTTCAGCGCGAAAACTGTCCTGTATAATAGGTACATTTGACTCTTTCTCTGCTGGCATTTACGAATTATATATGTTGACTTATGTGTACGGAATCAGTATATTGTTGAGGTTTCTTAGTGTTAGCCATATTGTAGTAGTATCCACGGAACGACTTCTTGCTGTTTTCTGCCCATTAAAGGTTTCTCTGTGGTTTACTAATAGGAATACTACTGTTATAGTAATGTGTATTTACATATCATGGGTTATTATACTCCAACCGTGGCTTTGTTTTTACCGCAGGATTGAATGGGGTTTTGATATCAACCACAACCAATCGTATCCTTCTATGGTAATAACTGAATGGTTCACATCGAATACAGAAGTGTTAACAATAATCGGATATACTGTTCTCAGCTCGCCTTCCGGAATTTTCTGCTGTCTGATTACCGCCAACTGCAGCGCTACATTATATAAGCTGCGTCTGGTAGCCAAGCAACGCTTAACCTTGACATCGAGTAATGTCAGCAGAAGCGATATTAACGTTAAAATTTCCCGCATGTTGCTTCTAGTTTGTGCTGTTTATTGTCTATGCAACGTTCCATCTTTTGTATATTTCGTATATTTCTACAGATTTCCAGACTTTGATCAGTTTCAGGACTTGTCTATAGCACTGCGAGACTTAGAGGAAGTGTTTATAGCAATAAACTGTACGGCTAATTTTTTCATCTACACTCTAATGTCAGCTAAGTTCTACAGTTCGGCGGAGAAACTTTTTGTGTGTGGAAACATCGTCAAGAAAAAGGGACAAGCCTTCAAAATTATGTAGCAAAATACTGCACTTCTAAGTTGATGATTAAGTGTAGACGAAATTAAGTACAATTATCACAATGGAATATCATCATTCCACGCTGGACAATTCCATGTGTTTTCAGTTGTCCATATAATTTAGACAATTATTCGATGACTCATCACACCAGTTCTATTCAGTGTTAGTTGACTGTGATTTCCTGTAATTGATAGCACACACACACACACACACACACACACACACACACATAGACACACACGCGCGCGTACGTGCCATGACTACCGTTCGTTCAATAAGACAGCAACAATCTTACTCAGCAAACACACCACTCCACCGAATGTTGGGTCTGACTGTGATGTCGTGTAATTGATAGCACACCCGCGTGCACGCACGCACGCATACACACACACACACGCGCGCTAGCGCACATGACATGACTGTCGTTCGTATATAATGACAATTGCAAACTTGCCCAGCACACACGAAACTCCAAAGAATGTTGAGGTTGCCTGTGATCTCCTGTAATTGATATCACACACGCGCGCGCATACACACACACACACACACACACACACACACACACACACACACACACACACACACGCTCGTGTACGTGCCATGACTGTCGTTCGTCCATAATGACAATTGCAAAACTTGCCTCAGGAAGTCAGACACTTCGTAGAATACTGAGGTTGACTGTGATGTCCTGTACTTGATAGCTTACTCGCGCGCACACACGCACACACACACACAGACGCGCACACATATCCCGCGTGACTAAGTCATCAAGGCAAGTACGTATATATGCCCACTGGGACAACCTATCTGCATTTATAGAATTAAATACATATATAATTAAATAAATAAATTCATAAACACACACACACACACACACACACATACACACACACACACAAACACACACACACACACACACACACATATATATATATATATATATATATATATATATATATATATATATATATATATATATATATATATATATATATATATAATATTTCAAAACATTTGTGTAACGGTTTCGGATAGCAATAAGTTTTTATTTTTTCGCCACAGATATTCCCTTCACAATCTTCTGACCGCTATCTACAATAAGCATTGAAGGCCGTCCATATTAATTGACAATTCCGTAGGCGTTCTGCATGAGCGGTATCGTTTAATCTCGCGGTCGTTGGTCAGCCATTGTCTTTTTCTCGCGGGGCGTGTTCGGTGAAGCGTCACCTGTTGCTTGTGCGCGCAGGTAACGATTAGCGGTCAGGGGAAGTTAGTGTGTAGAAGGGGGACAATTCTGGTTTAGGCAAGGGACCGATTACTCTCCACTTGGCATCCGTTTATAATTAAGGGATATAACTGTGGGGTTTAATAATATTACGTAATTTAATGTATATCTCGGGAAGTTATGGTTTATTTTAATGGAGACTCGAAGTTTTATAGTGACGTAACTACTCGCCGGTATACATACAAGAAATTATGGTGATTAATTAAGTTTTAGAGTTAATTTTAAATAAAATTGTATGTGTATCTAGTATATTCATAAACCAGATTTCCACCAAACGGTTAAAGGTTATACATGGGTAAGGAAAACCTATCGAAACGTGTAAAAGTTTATTCATCCAATCCAAAAGGGGATTCTCGGGTTACCTCGAGAGATGGACTAAATCATTCTCTGTCATACTGACTTCTATCTCCTCATCGAAGGGGGTTGACTGGGGTTCGATCACATCACGTGACCGCACCACACACACACACACACACACACACACACACACACACTGGGACTCGAACCCATCGCCACCGCCACCACCACCCCGCCGACTTCCAAGGCTTACCTCGCTGTCTTTGAATGGTCTCAGAAGCGGTCGGGGGAAGCGGAGGCGGCCGGCAAGGGCACCTGTGGGCGGGGCGGTCGGTAGGGGGTAGCCAGGGACCGGAAGTAGTCAACCAGACAACTGGAAGTGACATCAGAAGTACCAAGAAAAATCCCGCCAATTTTTCAAAAATGTGGTCCGCTTATGTGACGTTTTCTATGTGGTGATAGACTTTTTATATAGTAAAAAATTATGGTGCTGCACCATAAAGTATACCTGAATACAACATCCCTGACTACTCAGAATCTTCCATCAAAACTCTCTCTAGGGCCTGAGCCGTAAAGGCCCATGAACTTCTTACTCGTTGAAGACGACCGACCCATCTGTGTAAATGACAAAATCACCATCTAAAGAATTCTCGAACATCAACAGTTTTCAAATAATTCACAACAAATCAGCTAATCTAGTTTTACTTAATTGTAAATCAGGTAACACGGTGGAGGGACAGAAAGAGCAATGAAGATATCCCGAAATAATTTAACTCAAAAAGAGAACTGGTTGTTCGCATCAGAAGAGGACAATCTACAATTTTTGGACATGTCATGAGATGAGGAAAGCTGAAGTATGTCGCCACAAAGCGAATGTTTAGTGACAAGAGATGCAGGGGGAGACCAAGAGAGAATATGCTGGACAGTCTGACATCATGGCATGGAGAATGTTAACTTAGCAGTGTTATAACAGAGGTTGGAAAGGGTTAATTTCATGTTTGAATTCTTCCTTGCACCTTTTCCTCGTTTTTGTCAGCCACACGTCTAGTCTGTCTAAATAGTTTTCTCAACTATAGAAAAATTGCAGACCAGCAATAAGGGTTTGACGGAACATATAATGTGTTCCTTCATCCATCAGACATTACTGACATCCTTACGCAGTTGTAATGATGGTTGTGAATGAGAAATTAAACACAGAAGCCACAATGTGTTGCACTATTTATTGTCTGGCATATTTCCCTGCATCTCGTCAGGTGCGCTCTTATCCATTAAGCCATGATGACCTCTAGTGTTTATAGTGACACTGAGAGCTGAGCTAAATAATATTGTCCAGGGAACACTCTAGAGTGAAAGGGGGGGGGGGGGGAGAAGACGAACATGACGGAAAGGGCGAAAACAGTAGATAAATACTTGGCATCAAAAAAAAAAAAAAAAAAAAAAAAAAAAAACAGCACTGAACAGCACAATAAATGACAAATTTATTCAACAGGTGAGTCAGTATCATTATCTTGGAACTGTCATGACATATGACGGAAAATACTCCGTAGATATTTGAAACACTGGCAATAGAAGCCCCTTGCAAGATGGGAAAACGCACCCATTGTTCTTCTCCCATTAACTATGTACATATTCTCTAAGTTTTCAATTTTCTGTCGTAATATACCCAAACAGCTTGACTGACTACGACTATTTTCTCTAATCCATTTTACAGCTCTTTCACCCTTTTTTTTTCAATGACGCATCATTCAGTTTTTTTTTTTTTTGGGAGGGGGGGGGGGGCGGGGGGGGGGGAGGAAGGGTCCCTCTCCATAGTGTCCTTTGAACTGTCTCCGAAACAATATTTTCACTGCTATTTGATAATTCTCAGCTTGTTTACTAATTGTATCAATTTCACAGGCGTATAACGATGTCGGGTCTATATAGAAAACTCTTGTCATTATTAATTTTTTCACTGCAACTGACTGCTTTTGATTAGTAAGTACGTTTTCCATCTTGCAAAAGGCTTCTATTGCTATAGCGATTCTTGTTCAAATATCTACATGATATTTTCCATCAGATGTTATGACTTTTCCGAGATAATTATCAACCTTTTGAAGAAATTTGCCATTTATTTGTAAGTTTATACGCTTTATTTGATATGATGGAGATGAACTATAAAAGTGATAGTAAGAAAAGAACCCATTCTAAAAAACAACTGCCGTTCTGTAGTGCAGAGTTCTTACGACTGGTGTTATTCACGTGTTGATAGGTAATCGGAGTGAAGATTATTAGACAAGGAGCCTTAGTATCAATATAACATTCTTATCAGAAGTCCAGATGGAGGTGAACGTGGCCGAATGGATAAGCACGTTCGTTCTTAAATTCCGGGTGCTGATGCCAAGTGTCAGAGTCTAACAGGGGACAACGATGCAGGGACATCGTTACGACCGCCAGGCGACTTAGTTCCCAGTAAGAGATGCAACAACTTCATTGCGCCGCCAGGCGAATAGGAGTTACCGGCCTGCGAGATCGCTGGCTGACCAGCGGTCAGGCCGCCAACGCAAGACGCACGCCTGCCACGTGACGCCACGTCAGGCAGGAGGCAAGTTGCGAACCAGGTCCAGACAGCTCTGGGGACACGGTACAGGACGGACGTGTGATTGAGAGAAAGGCGTTGTATGGTTTCTGTATTGAAAGGCGAGTGTCTGGACATCTTGCGAGTCAGACTTGTGAACTGTATTGTGGATGTAAGTTGTAAAGTATCCATTATATATTGTTGTGATCATCATTCTGTATTTGATATGTTAATAAATCCATTGAATGGTGTATCGTTGAGTCTTACGTCAAATCACGTTGTATTTGTACTGTCTCACACTTGTTAGGAAAGCGAGCCAAGTTTAAGACGCTGACATGTGTGAACGTGGGAAGCTCGTCCTTGTTAAACGTGGGTAGCTCGTCCTTGTTAAACGTGGAGGGCTCGTCCCACTTTAATTTAGTTAGATTTGAACGTAGCTCGTCCTTTTTGAACGTGAAGGTCTCGCCCAGCTTTAATTTAGTTAGATTTAAACCTAAATGTGATCATGGAAGGCTCATTTTGATTGTTACTACATTATTTAAACATGTGTAAGACCATTTGTAAACGTACAATGCATACATTTTGTTTGATCCTGTAAGCGTGTAAAACATTTGTGATTTGTGAAACTTGTCACCGTTTTGACCTTGTCGACATTGTGATCTTGTCGCCATTTTGACCTTGTCGCCATCTTGTAAACTTGATGTCTATGTCCTTACTGAATGTCATCTTGATGTAAGTGATGTGTCATCAATGTTGTAGAGTGTTAAGATACTTGTAGATTGTCTTTGTGCATTGAGTTTGTGGAACGCGGAAAGTGTTTGGAAAGAAAGTAACGTGTATTGTAAAAAAACTGTTGACGGACAAACTAACGACATACAATTACACTCAACGCCATACAAACCTAATCAACACTTAGTGACAAGCAGGCACACACCAACAAATAGACGCTAATTTATCTTCTTCCAAAATAAAAGCAGGTTTTTGTCCGTACCATCCGAAACCTTGCCGTAGAGGTCATTTGTAGTCTGAAGTAGCGACCCTACATTTCCTAGCCCGATTCTCCAACCGTTCTTCACCGCATCCAGGACACTTGAGTATAATTTTTTTCTTTTCGTATACTTTAAAAATGCAATTTTAGGCACATATCGTCCATATAAACAAATTGTAAATTGTTGATTACTAACCACTTATTACATATTGTGTGTGGCTAGTATTTCATTGACATTTTTCCATCATGTCTTCATTATTTGATTTCATTGACATGGGCATATATTGAAACACCTTTCCTCACTGGGAAAGTAAAGTGCGCTGCACTAACCAGTCCAGTTTGTGATATAATTATTGGTAATTTACCTGAGGTAAATGATAAACCTCATGACATAACATCTGTATGTATTGATGATACCATAACATCACCATCAAATGACATCATTGAAACTGTTGTTCCATCATCATCTGACATCATTGAGTGTGTGAACGCAGTAACGAGAGCTACTGCTAGAGTGCAAGATGAAATAAATCAAACTGAGGCGATACAATTGCTCAGCCCAGTTTCACTACCTACTAACACCATGAAGGAAGCATTTGTAACAGCCCAAAACGCTGATCCTTCATTGTCAAAGTACTTTGACCTGATCGGCCGAAAGCCAAAAGTAACCAAGAATGCAAAATGGCATTTTGCTATGAAAAATGATATACTCACCAGGTATTACACCAGAGGTGACAATACCACAGAGCAAACTGTTTTGCCAACTAGTTATCGCAAGCAAGCCTTACATCTTGCACACGATATACCTCTTGCAGGACATATGGCATACGTTAAGACCAGATCAAGGTTATTGACACAATTTCACTGGCCAAAATGTTGCAATGACATTAAAGAATATTGCAGAAGTTGTGACACCTGCCAGAAACTGGTTAAAAAAGGTAAACACCCACAGGCAAAGTTACAAGTTACCGACTTAGCCAGTCGACCTTTTGAAAAGTTATCGGTTGACATAGTGGGCCCTCTTAGTCATACAACAACTAGAGGGAATAAATTTATTCTAACTGTTATTGATACATGTAGTCGCTGGCCAGAAGCTATGCCGTTAAAGAACATAACTGCCAATGACATAATGGAAGTGTTCTTCCATATTTTTTCTAGGATAGGTTTTCCAGATACTATCCAATCTGATAGGGGCACTCAGTTTATTGCCGCATCCACCCAAGCTATCACCAAAATGTTGGGAGTGAAGCAGTGTTTCAATTCACCCTACCATCCTCACAGTAGCGGAGTAATAGAGAAGTTTAACGGGGATCTCAAGCACATGCTTGCAAAAGTAACGCAAGACCACCCCAGCAACTGGGATGTATATCTACCAGCTATTCTTTTTGCTTATCGCGAGGTACCACATGCTAGCACCGGTTTCTCTCCTTTTGAACTCATCTATGGTGCCAAACCACGTGGCCTATTGACCATTTACCACCAAATGTTAACTGACTCTACACCAATACTTAAACCCATATCATCATACTTATATATGACATCATTGCGTGAAAGAATCATCAAATCTTGTGTTATTGCAAAGAATGCACTAAAACTATCTGGTGCTACTTATAGACAGTATGCTGACAAAGGTAACCGGACAATAACATTGACACCTGGACAGGACATTCTTCTGCTACTACCTAGTGACAGACACCTACTGACTGAGTCTTGGCAGGGACCTTTTAAAGTGACGAGACAGATTTCACCTGTAGACTACGAAATCCTTATAAAAGACAAACACAAAATATTTCACATAAATATGCTAAGACCATACCACAACAGAGACAACGAACAGGACGATGCGACAGCTTGTACAGTGATAATAGATCACGAAGACGACGATGCTAGTGACGAAATTCCAACACCTGCATTAGACACGACAGACTGCTTGAAGGAGATCAAAATCAACCCAAAGTTAACTCAAGCAGAGACAGACAGGTGCAAACAACTTATACAACAGTACAACACCATCTTTTCCAACAACCCAGGACAAACAGAATTAGTACAGCATCACATCACACTCACATCAAACACACCCATTAGATGCAGACCATACACCATCCCATTACATTACAAAGAGCAGTTACATCTAGAAATCATTAACTTAGAGAAAAATAACATCATAAGACGATCCCAATCAGACTACTCATCTCCCATGGTCATAGTCCGCAAAAAGGACAATACAATAAGACTTTGCATCGACTACCGAAAACTGAATAAAATAACTGTTCTAGATCTTGAGCCAATGGCAAACACTGACGATCTTTTGACAGAACTGACAGACGCTAGGTTCTTTACGACGGTAGACATGACGAAAGGTTATTGGCAGATTGCTGTAGACGAACAGAGCAGACATCTGACAGCATTTGCCACACCTTGGGGACTGTACGAATGGTGCAAACTTCCATTTGGGCTTGTTAACGCCCCAGCCACATTTGTACGGATGACACGACTACTTCTAGTAGACATTCCTAACATAATCTGCTATATCGACGACATATGTATTCACACAGAGACAATGACTGAGCACATTAAGACTTTAGACCAGACATTTGAACGGATCAGACAGCACGGACTGACAGTGAAGCCTGCAAAAGTAGACATAGCCTACCAGGAAATAACATTCTTGGGTTACAAAATATCCAATGGCTTTGTCACGACAGACGATAAAATTGTGTCCCAGATACTAAAACTCTCACTTCCGACTACTAAAAAACAAGTCAGAAGTTTGTTGGGCTTAATAAATTACTACCGGCAGTTTATTCCTGATTTTTCTGAACTGACCGAGGTATTTACTAATCTACTAACAAAAGATAAACCAGAGAAAATTGTACACGATCAATGCCTAAAAATTGCATTTCATAAAGTTCTATCATGTTTTTCTGATAAGAATGAACGCAATCTTATCCTTAAATTGCCCGATATCCGTTTACCTTTCAGATTACGCACAGATGCTAGCTCCGTGTCGATTGAAGCAGTCCTGTTGCAGGAGTATAACAACATTCTCCACCCCGTTTATTTTGTATCCAGGAAGCTGAAGGCCCGAGAGCGGGCATGGTCCATTCCTCAATTGGAAGCCCTAGCTTTAGTAGTAGGTATTACAAAATTGTCTAGATTTCTTCTAGGACGCCATTTCATCGTAGAATCTGACAGCAGCCCCTTACGGTGGATGAATTCAGGAGTGCCGTCGAACGATATGGTAGCGCGTTGGTCTTTGAAACTCCAAGATTATAGCTTTGAGGTTCGACACATCCCAGGCAAAACCAATTCAATTGCCGATCTTTTGTCACGTTGCCCAACCAACCCAGTGAGCACCAATGTCTGAGTGCAGTATGTAGAAATACACTCAGACCGACACAGCCATTTAGCAGTGAATAGTGGTTTTTCATTCACAAAAAGCTGTGTAATGTCTACAATATTGTGATAGGGATTACTCCCGTTATATATAGTATTCTTATTTTACTAGTTCATGTAGTGATTGTCGTGTATAAATGTGCAGTATGTGGTAGAAAGCGAACTATATTAATTGTAGATAATACGTACAAGAACAGTGTCACATTCGCACTTACCTGAAGCGAATTATCCAACTTCACAGTGGCAACTTCGTGTGGAATTTTCCAGGAACATTTTAATTACGAGTGTGAAAGTAAAAACTGAACAGTGACGACTTTTCTACACCTTTGCAGTGAACCGAAATCTTTAATGTTCGACTGAAACATCTAACACATGAACATTCGATCCTAATCCAGAAGATTGTGTAGCAACATCTAACACGAACGTTGAGAACATTGTACCTTCCTTAAACTACATCAAACCGGAACAGGTGTGTTCTACAAGCTTTACCATCAGCTGATTTTAGTGTTCGTGTGTACTTCCGGATTAATTAGAGATTTAGAACAAAAATAGCAGACAACATATAAAAGAAGAAAAAGTTTTGACGATTCTAAAATGTTTAGGATTCTATAAAATTGAATACACGAATTGTGTGTTTATTTATTTCTCTAATGTAATCTTAGAATCATATCTTGATTAACGTATTCATATTACCGACTTTTTTCTCGTTAATATGAAGAAACGTCAAGCAATGACACTAAGAAATTAAATAGTTATTGTAAATTATTGTGTGTCACTAATGTTAAAATTACTTCCCTTTCATTTATTGTTATTACATTTTCACACAAAGGGCCATAATTTGAAATGTATATGCTAATGTGTTGTGTGTAATATAACATGTTGTTGCTAGATGGTTGACACCACAGGCAGGCAGCTACTGGGCATGGCAGAGTGTTGCCAACATTGTATACCAACACAAGAACTCCTGGCCAAGTAAGGACAGGGTTGGAGTGTTTTATACGACTTATATAAAGTCGTATTTCAGTCTGGCTAGATGGTTTTTGTTCCAAGAACCATATTATTCTTTTTTTTCAAATTGCTGCGAGGTAGATGCGTGAAGCTGGTACTACTGATCTGACTGGGTGATAATACAATTGAGGTAACCAGCCATCGAGAGGGTGAAGCCTGATATGTGTTAAACATGAAGCACCACATGTCTTTGTACCCAACTCCCAGTGCTTATATATTTCTATGCCATGTGTGTATTTTGATAACGTTGTGTATAACAATAGAAAGGTAGACTCTGACAAGGGTATACTATTAACCCAACAGGTACAGACATTATACATGAAAGACGACATCTTTCATGGATTTTACCGGGGGAGCGTGTCAGAGTCTAACAGGGGACAACGATGCAGGGACATCGTTACGACCGCCAGGCGACTTAGTTCCCAGTAAGGGATGCAACAACTTCGTTGCGCCGCCAGGCGAATAGGAGTTACCGGCCTGCGAGATCGCTGGCTGACCAGCGGTCAGGCCGCCAACGCAAGACGCACGCCTGCCACGTGACGCCACGTCAGGCAGGAGGCAAGTTGCGAACCAGGTCCAGACAGCTCTGGGGACACGGTACAGGACGGACGTGTGATTGAGAGAAAGGCGTTGTATGGTTTCTGTATTGAAAGGCGAGTGTCTGGACATCTTGCGAGTCAGACTTGTGAACTGTATTGTGGATGTAAGTTGTAAAGTATCCATTATATATTGTTGTGATCATCATTCTGTATTTGATATGTTAATAAATCCATTGAATGGTGTATCGTTGAGTCTTACGTCAAATCACGTTGTATTTGTACTGTCTCACACTTGTTAGGAAAGCGAGCCAAGTTTAAGACGCTGACACAAAGGTAGCGGGTTCAGTTCCAACACCGGGCATTTTGACTACACACTGTTAAAGTGTGCACTTGTTTCCTGATATATAATCTAACATTGGTACAGTGTCCAACGCAAACGAGGCGGAACATCCCCAGATGCAAAGCCTGGGGAAACCAAGAGAATATGGAGACAGTGTTACAGTCAGGATGGGACGATCCGTCTGTATTGTGAGCCGTCGCTTACGCCAGTCGAAAGTAGGTCGACCGAACGTACAGGGGCGATGTGCCACCACTAATGTCGGTCATGAGTAGTATAATAGGCTGTCAGTGAGATCGCCTACTTGATGACGAGGTGACCCATGTGAGGGTACAGTCAGATCAGCAAACCTTGATGTTCCTAGCTACTTCGCAGAAGCTCAACGCATGGTTGATGCGATGGTCGTTGTTACTGCAGCCGAACAACTTCACAGTGGAGTACATCCCTGATAAGGAGAATGTAGGATTTCCTATCTAGACATCCAGCTTCAGAGGAAGAGGAATAGGTTGGTGGATCATAGGAATCAAAACTACAGTGAGGAAGAGTCGACGTGGTCAACTCTCTTAAGAGGGGGCCCATGTCACGGGATACTGCGAATTTAGTGATTCTCCGATAAACTGAAATATAAAATTACTTGCAATGTATGAGGATGGAAAATTATTGACAGTTAGTCAGAATAATAATCGAGTACTTCAGTATGAGGTGAGGACAAATGGACGGTCATTGACCGACTGGTATAGAAGTAAGATACAGTTGTGAGGGGTCATTGACTGCCGATCTTATCGGACAAACAACCGGAGACGGGAGGTTGATGAAAACACGAAGACGTGGATCAAAGCGTTAAAACTGATTGATGTACGAGAGTTTGGGAAAGCGGTGAATAGCGGAGAAAAACGGGACGGAGCGGCAACGAACGAATACGTGACTTCACAAACCTTTGATTGGGGAATCACGGCAAATTTGAGTGTTGATCAAAAGAAACGGAGAATTGGAAACGGAGTATAAATAGTTGTAAACTTGTTTTTGTGGGGAGTGTGCTACCAAACTGGACGGAGAATGGATCTATGCGTCCTTAATTAGAAAAGAAATATAAGTCCCTTATTGTTTAAAGGCGATGGGATTTGGTGCTTCTGTGCTTGTGTATTTCGATTCATGGACTAACATAGATTATATAAGGTAATCTAGCCTTAGCTTAATAGTCTAGCATAGGGAACTAGGTGTCTGTGCTTGGCTGTTACCATTTTCTTCTGTTAGCTAATTGTTTAGACTTTAGTGAACTCATCTGTCTTATGTCAGAGTATCTTTCGGAAGCGTCTGAGTACGGCTGGAGAAAGGCTCTCACATAATAATTAGTCGGAAGCAGACTAATATCACCTGGTAATATATCTCCCACAGGTTCTACGAAAACTCCTGACATACTCAGAGAAGATAAGAAAGTTACTTCACTTGTGCAGAGATACAGCACCTCACCTTAAGAAATAAGATTATAGAACGGTACTTCACTGGTGCAAAGATAACCAATCACATATAGGAGAACTCTGTAATTCAAAAGTATCCAGGTTAAGAAAGCGATGTAAAGGACGTTAAGTCTATTTCGGCAAAGTGACATACGCTAAATATAGGTGACTGGTTTACTCATATAAAAGAACCCGGGAGAACTTAAGAACAGTTTTCAGGACTACCACATTGCCAATTAACTAACTGTAGACAGTGGTGATGTGTTTTCAGTGATGGATTTTATTAACGTCCAAAAAGAAAAACTCTGTTTACTTCAGAGACTTACCGTGATCGCATTATTTTAGGGTTATCCAACTGTGAACATTTTTCAATATTGGATTACATCCAGACTCAAGTGGAACGGAGCATCCCGGGTGAGAGCTGTCCATATATATATATATATATATATATATATATATATATATATATATATATATATATATATATATATATATATATGATGTCTTGTTGCATGGCCGTATGCAGATGAGAGATGTGATACGGAGCATAGACATTCAGAGTCCTATCTTGCACTCACAATAGAAGACACTACAAATTACATATACACATTCAATACATACAACTGACATAGTTTTCAGCAATAAATATTTTATTAATTGTTGGGGGAAACTGTTGTCAGGGTATGTTATGAAGGAATAAGAGAGAGAGAGAGAGAGAGAGAGAGAGAGAGAGAGAGAGAGAGAGAGAGAGAGAGAGAGAGAGAGAGAGAGTAGAAGACAGAACGGAGGAGTGTAGACAAAAGTATGTCAATAATTCCCAAGTATAAGGATCTTAAAGGTGTGCTTGTTGATTTCACTTTCCTCCCGGGACGACAAGCGACACACACTCAATCTCGCAGGTTTCAAATCTAGCCTGTGGTGGGTGTTAAGCGAGTTATAAATATAAACTGCAATACCCGTCTCTAGTTTCTTATAGAGATCTCTTCTAATGGTTTTAAAACCTCTGATAGCGATGTCATCATCTGAGATGTTACCATTTAATCGACTTTCGCTAACGCCGAACATGTGAAAATTTTGATTAAGTATAAGTGATAATTCTGGCAGCTTCCCTAATAGAAGGCAGCTGTTTAAATGCCCGATTCTGAGCCCATTATTACTGAGCCAGTGTTCGTACTTATTAGACATTTCAACATTGCGTAATCATAAGTTTAAAAACAAAAAAAAAATGGAAAAAAAATACACACAAAGTGAATACAACTTACGTCCCTTATTACAATACACACACTAAAGTACAGAGAAACA
The DNA here is from genome assembly GCA_963921405.1 of Cepaea hortensis. Classification (NCBI taxonomy): domain Eukaryota; kingdom Metazoa; phylum Mollusca; class Gastropoda; order Stylommatophora; family Helicidae; genus Cepaea; species Cepaea hortensis. The sequence goes on from OY992886.1 coordinate 72,173,234, forward strand.
GTATTATCTCTGTCAATATATAAAAATTCGTCCACAGATCCGTAAGGCAGAGCAGTGAAGACCTCCTCAAATACAGTACAAATACAATTAAAAGTAATATAAAAGATATACAGCTAAGTACTATCAATTAATATTAGGTCAAAACAAGTCAATGTTTGTAGTTACATATAACCTAATACGTTACTAGATCACGTAGTACCCAAATATGCAGATAAACGTTCCAGGAGAGGCTCTTTCTTGTACCGAGATCCGGTGTAGTTTTGTGCTAAGTTGCTAGTAAATACCAAGTTGTGTTGGTTGTTGGCACAGCGACATTATAAGTGCTTGACGAAGTATAGCTGGGCTATAACGTGCGCAGTGCAACCATTCTGGGTTACAATGAAAATGGGTACTGTTGATGTCTCGTGGGTATGTAATGACTACCAACTACAGCCACTGGTTGGTGGCTAACAGGAGGTTGTAGTGGCACGTCGTTGCTGCTGAGAGTTGGATCCTTTCTGGGGAGAATAGGAAACATAGCTTCATAATTATTACCCTCCTGTGTGAAAGACGACGTATTGTACGAACTTGGTGTGGTAGAAGTGTCCCGTCTGGCTTGAATTTCAGGCGCAGTGGATATGAGTGGTCTGCGCACTTATGGAGCATTAGAGGGTAAAGTCCATTGAAAGAAAGATTGTAAGAGGGATTTGTCCAGAGGCTGGCGGGGATGGTAGACCAAAACCCAAGTACCCAATACCCAGAGCTGAACCCACGGTATATAGTGTAGCAATAGCTCCCCTCACCCCAGGGACGTCGTGACAGTATGTTCCACAGGAGCAAAAACCTTTGCCTCGTTGGAATTACAAAAAAGCTAATTTGGACAGATTTGCCATACTAACAGACAAATTGTGTGAAAACATAAATACACGACATGGCTACAAATGGTGGAAAGTCTAAACAAAGCAATAATACAGGCGGCCACTGGGTCCATTCCAAGAGGAGCGAGGAAATATTAAAAACCATACTTTACTGAAGAACTACAAATTTTGGAGGACAAAGTTGAAGATGTCTTGAAGACAGCAGAGAGAGAACAAACAACTGAAGCGAACATCTCTATCAAAGCCAGCTGGTGAGGCTAACTGGTCTGTAGCTTTAGACATTTGAACTGTGTTTCCCTGATTTTAGGAGGGGTATCATAATTGATTCTCTTCAGGCTTGTGGAATGCTGCATCAGGTCTAGATGTTAATGAAGATCTGCAACAGCTTTGCTTTGGCCTTTGTTCCTAGGTTCCTGGTCATTTCATTGGAGATACCATCTGCTGCTGGTGACTTTCTCATTGTCAGTTTTGATATTGCTATCTCCAGTTCGCTGATTGTGATAGGTGTCTCCAGAAGCTCTTGTACTATTTCATTATGTCTTGTATGTTGCCATTTCTCTTGAATCTCTTGTTGTTTCTCTGGACTTCGACATTGTTATCTTGTGTGAACGAGTCCGCAAAATGTTCAGCTGATTGCTTTCCTGTTAGGATGTTTCCGTCTTTATGTAGTGTAATTTTTCAGTTTCTACCTGTGTCCTCATCGTTAAGTTATTTTATTATTTTCCACAACTTCCCTGTGTCTCTTTCAAAGTTCAGTGACTCTGTTTTCTCTTGCCAGCTTTTCCGTCTAGCTTGGCCCTTTGAAATTTGACTTTTGCGTGCTGGCATTTGTTGCTGTGCTCTTGGCTGGGTTTGGCCTCTGCTTGCTTTCTATATACTTCCACATCATTATGCAACTATTCCAGTTCACTACACCAGTACGGTTTATGTTTTTTACGATCTCCTCTTGGTACCGTTTCTCGTGTTGCCTGTAGTATACATTTCCCAATCTCTTCAACTACATATTAAAAGCTATTTGGCTCCTAAGCCATACCTGGGATACCAAATCGAATAAAAAATTGATGGTTTAAAAACAAAATGACTGTTAACAGAAAATGAAGAGAACAACATAAGAAAGTGCTGTCAAGATTTTCTTCTCTCATTATTCAAGCAATTGAAGCAGAGACTTCCTGAAAAGTTAGATGTATTGAAAAATATTTAACTCTTTTCTGTTAACAACATACTTCAGCCAGTAAAGGACATATCAAAATATTGTCAAGTTATGAAATTTTTAGGGGCTACTGATAATAGTGTGGTGGAAGCAGAATATCAGTTAACCAAAATAAATTTGGTTGACTGGAGAAAAAAAAAACAGAAACTGAAGCCTTTTGGAATGAAGTAAGACAGTTTAAAGATGCCTAAGGTAAGAGTCCATTCTGTGAGCTCCTTGAATGTGCGATGTCTGCCATGATACTACCCCATTCAAATGCTGACGTTGAAAGAGTTTTCAGTACTATGAATTATACAAAATGCAAACTAAGAAATATGATGAAACTTGACGTCTTAAATGCTATCTTGACAATAAGATTTGGCCTGATGAGAGCAGGAAAATGCTGTTCAACTATCAGCTCCCTGATCGCGTATTAAAAGAAATTGGAACAGCTAAAGCATACCAGAGTCATTTTGAATCTGAAGCTTCAACTTCATCATCCAAGCTAAGTGCATCTTGTGAGACAGACATCAGTGAAGATGAGGACATGATTCTATAGGGTGAGTCACATCAATTTTGTTTTAATGTTGCATATCCCTTACAGGACGTTGCAGTCAACATCGGCATTTTCAGCTGCTGTTGATGTACTAGGCAAGATTACGCTCAGTAGTTTGCCATTGCTTTCTGAGCTCGAACTGCTGTCGGTTCGGGCGCAGCTGCGTTACTCACGAGAATATACGGAGTTACGGCGAAAGCCGTAAACACCTTCGCCAGGGTGACCGGCAATCACATCAATACACATGTAATTTCTTACTTTCTTAATCTGGATATTTTTCCTAGATACTTTCCAACGAAATATAAATATTTATGGATGTTGTTTGGGCCGTTTCTAGATTTTTTTGGGGTAAAAACAATGTGGCAACCCTGGGAACAACAGTTAGGCCATCGGTGTTGAATTGAACGGACGTGAAATTGTTTTCAGCTGTGGAAATCAGTGAAGAAGATTAAAGAAGCATGTCCAGACGTTGGTACAGATATAGTGCATCAAGATAGAACTATCGATCGAGCATCCAAGATGAATGCGAGGCAAATGAAGCAAATCTGTTGCAGTCAAAGTTGGTGGCCCAGTCGGTCCAAAATGGCTAGTCCTCCAAGTCATTCCTGTAAGTTGGCATAGAAGCTAAGAGTGACTTTTTGTGTGTGACTTTGAGTAATGTGCGATGACTGAAACGATCGGTGTCTGTACTTGGGACCAAACGGCTGTTTAAGACAGTTATTATATAAATTAAGAGGACGTCTTCTGCCATCCTACGTACTGGAACTGAGGCGTTCATGATTGATCACATGCTGCTATATATATCCATATTAAACAAGTGTTTGACTCGAGGACGTCAGTGATTGTGCTTATTCGACAATCTGCTCTGCTGTATCGTGATAACGTGTCAATACTGCTTCAACGAGCCTGAAAGAATGTTGGCACAGACATGTAAAACAACAAGGATGAAACGAACATAATGACAACAAATAAGCAACGAGAAAGCAGACATAAGCATCTCTATTTACGAAAGAAGAGGAACGAAATACACCATAAGGGCCCAGGCTATAACCAAATCGTAAGTCAACGGTTCAAGAATTTGAATTGGAATGGGAGGCAAGTGAACATTGCACCAATGTTGGATTATGTTATATCTGGAAGAGCAAAAGAGCACTGTACCATACTTATATTATATATCTGGAAGCAATTGCAAATTGTACCAGTGTTAGATTATATATTAAAAAGCAAGTGCATACTGTATCAGTGTTAGATTATACATGAGGAAACAAGTGCACACTGTACCATTCATTCATTCATTCATTCATTCATTCATTTATTCATTCAGTAGCATGTCCTTCGCAGAACCTCGGTCCCAAAACAATCTTCCGGAAAACTTCTCGATCATAAGCAAGATGTCCCGCGTCCGCATCAGATCATCTAAAGATTATCCGCCACATACTGCACCCATTTTCTCTTTGGCCTTCCTCTTCCTCTCTTCCTAGGCATATACCCCTCCATTATTGTTCTCTCCAAACTTTCGTGACGTTTCAAGTGACCAAAATATTTCAATTTTCTTTGTTTTTTGGCCTTAATAGCCAACCTTCTTCAATATTCAACTCTTGAAGTATGGATGCATGTGTTCTTCTTTTCTTTATCTAAAATATTCTTAGAACTCATCTATAACATTTATATTCAAAGGCATTTATGTGATGTTCAGCTTGTTTAGTAAGTGTCCAGATATCAAATGAGTATGTTGCAATGGGAAAGAAGCACGCTCTTAAAAATTTAATTTGTGTAGTTCTAGCTGTCCCACTACACAATCTCTTCAGTTGTTTTAGTCTTTGAAGAAGAATATATATTCGTCTTTTAATTTCTTTCATTGTGTCACCATTGTTGCAATAAATGACCCAAGATGTTCTACATTTTCAACCACCTCCAATTTTTCTTCATCAACATATATTTATTTCTCCATAGTAGTTTTATCTGCATGCATTATTTTTGTTTTTTCTATGTTAAGATATACGTTGTGATTTTTACTATTCAATTTAGTTGAGGTTATTAGGTTTTCTCTACCATTCTGTGTTGTGGAGAGGAATACGTATCATCAGCATATCAAATCTCTGGTATGTCATGACCACCAATATTTACGGCATTATATTGCTCCCTGTTTATATCAACTGTACCAGTGTTCGATTATATATCAGAAAACAAGTGCATGCTGTACCAGTGTCAGGTTATATATCAGGAAAAAGTGTACACTGTACCAATGTTAGATTATATATCTGAAAATAAGTGCACAGTATACCAGTGTTAGATTATATGTCTGGTAGCAAGTGCAAATTGTACCAGAGTTAGATTATATATTAGAAAGCAAGTTCACACTGTACCAGTGCCAGATTATATATCAGGAAACATGTGCACACTGTAACAGTGTTAGATTATATATCAAAAAAACAATTGCACACTGTAGCAATGTTAGATTATATACAAGGAAACAAGTGTACAACACTGTAACAATGTTAGATTATATACAAGGAAACAAGTGTACAACACTGTAACAATGTTAGATTAAATATAAGAAAACAAGTGCACACTGCACCAGTGTTAGACACTGTAACAATGCCATATTATATATCAGAAAACAAGTGCATACTGTACCAATGACAGATTATATATCAGGACACAAGTGCACACTGTACCAATGTTAGATTATATATCAGGAAACAAGTGCACACTTTAACAGTGTGTAGTCAAAATGTCCGGTGTTGGAGCTGAACCCGCTACCTCGGTATCAGCACACCGGAGTTTAAGAACGAACGTGCTTATCCATTCGGCCACGTTCACCTCCATCTGGACTTCTGATAGGAATGTTATATTGATACTAAGGCTCCTTGCCTAATAATCTTCACTCCGATTATCTATCAACACGTGAATAACACCAGTCGTAAGAACTCTGCACTACAGAACGGCAGTTTTTTTTTTTTTTCCAGAATGGGTTCTTTTCTTACTATCACTGTTATAGTTCATCTCCATCATATCAAATTAAGCGTATAAACTTACAAATAAATGGCAAATTTCTTCAAAAGGTTGATAATTATCTCGGAACAGTCATAACATCTGATGGAAAATATCATGTAGATATTTGAACAAGAATCGCTATAGCAATAGAAGCCTTTTGCAAGATGGAAAACGTACTTACTAATCAAAAGCAGTCAGTTGCAGTGAAAAAATTAATAATGACAAGAGTTTTCTATATATACCCGACACCGTTATACGCCTGTGAAATTGATACAATTAGTAAACAAGCTGAGAATTATCAAATAGCAGTGAAAATATTGTTTCGGAGATAGTTCAAAGGACACTATGGACAGGGACCCTTCCCCCTCCCTCCCCCCCCCCCCCCCCAAAAAAAAAATAAAATAAAATGAATGATGCGTCATTGAAAAAAAAGGGTGAAAGAGCTGTAAAATGGATTAGAGAAAATAGTCAAGCTGTTTTGGGTACATTATGACAGAAAATTGAAAACTTAGAGAATATGTGCATAGTTAATGGGAAAAGAACAATATTGCAAGGGGCTTCGATTGCAATAGTGTTCCTTCTTCAAATATCTACGGAGTATTTTCCGTCATATGTCATGACAGTTCCAAGATAATGATACTGATTCACCTGTTGAATAAATTTGTCATTTATTGTGCTATTCAGTGCTGTTTTCTTTTAATGCCTAGTATTTATCTACTTTTTTCGCCCTTTCCGTCATGTTCGTCTTCTCCCTTCCCCCTTTCACCCTAGAGTGTTCCCTGGACAATATTATTTAGCTCAGCTCTCAGTGTCACTATAAACTCTGGTGGCCAGCATGGCGGTATGGATAAGAGCTCATCTGACGAGATGCAGCGAAATATGCCAGACAATAAATAGTGCAACAAATTGTTTGTGGCTTCTGTATTTTTTTTCTGCGCTGACTGGCTTTGAACTCAAGCGTAGTCCATAACACTACTTCCCGTAGTGCTGGACTGAATTTTGCGCGTGGATTAGCTTTCCCCATAACAGTGTTCCTCGCCATCAGGCGAACCCACTTCGACTTCAGAGGTACTTGTAATTTACGTCCCAAAGTCAAGGACGACAGGTCAACATTTTAGTCCAACAATCTGGTGTAGGGGTTGAACCCGTTACCTCGTAATCAGCACACCATGCTGACCTGCGCTTCTGTATTTAAATTCTGATGTTACCGGTATCTCCCAGTCACAACCATCATTACTGCTGCGTAAGGATGTCAGTAATGTCTGATGGATGAAGGAACACATTATACGTTCCGTCAAACCCTTACTGCTGGTGTGCAATTTTTCTATAGTTGAGAAAACTGTAGAGAGACGTTTGGCTGACAAAAACGAGTAAAAGGTGCAAGGAAGAATTCAAACATGAAATTAACCTTTCCAACCTCTCTTATAACACGGCTAAGTTAACATCCTCCATACCGTGATGTCAAACTGTCCATATTTGCTGCTTTGTTGTGAATTATTTGAAAACTGTTGATGTTCGAGAATTCTTTAGATGGTGATGTTGTCATTTACACAGATGTGTCGGTCGTTCAACGAGTGAGAAGTTCATGGGCCTTTACGGCTGAGGTCCTAAAGAGAGTTTTGATGGAAGATTCTGGTGCTTTTGCTTTGACCACAAGTAGCCTGAGTATGGAAGTCATGGCAGTAAGTAAAGCACATGGCTCGAGACACAGACTTTCACCCGGACATGTTTCCTTAGTGACTCAATGAGTATGCTCAGGAAGATAGAGATGGCGTGGGTCCGAAGAGAGTGGTTGCTGTCTCTGGAGCAGTCTCGGCTGGTAAAGATTAGTTTCATTTTCGTGCCAGGTATCACCTATTGTCCCTTGCGTGAGAGGAATCAACAAGCACACTCTTTTAGTTCTATATCATCAGCCTTGGAATCTAATTGATCTTTGTCTACACAACCCCTTCAGTATCTGGATCACTATCTCTCTCTCTCTTCTCACCACGGGACAATACCCCTCTTCATATTCCTCCAGAACATACCCACACAACTCTGGCTTCTAACAAATGATAAAATAATTTAATAAAGAAAAGTGTCACGTATGTGCAATGTATGTGTATAGACCTTCTGTAGTATAGTCTATTGTGTATGCGAGATGAGACCAGTTAGTTCAGGATCTTTCATCATAGTGTCCGGCCATACCACAACACAGCACAGCAAGTTCAGAGGGACCTCACCAAATGAAGCGTCTCTCCGGCCAGGGGTCGACTTCTTCCAGTTGATCGTGGATAGTCTGGGTGCCTGGTTATTAATGTTGAATATGGTATAATACTGTCCATGAGTTCGTAACACACGATGTACCTGATATGTCTATAGAAATCCTGTGACCTAGGAACACCTGCACATGTCTATCAATATCCCAAAACAAACTGATGGTAGCTGTTATAGTAAATTCTTCCTGTTTATTTTGGAAAATGTTACTGAATGGTTCACATCACTATTCCACCTCTCTACCTACTACTGTCATAGTCACTGGAGGTGTTTATAGTTCCTTAAACTCAGCTGTCCTGGTAACTCAACCACT
>OY992886.1:72186401-72281401 GCA_963921405.1 Cepaea hortensis
AGCGGCTTTTGCACTGGGCCCATGAGACAAAGGGTCGTAAGGAACATGTCTGTTGAGCCGAAACCTATAAGTATTCAGCAGATGACTTCTTAGTGATAGGGATCACGGAAGTTAAGAGGTATTATTTTCCACACCACATGGGAAAAGAATTAGAGGTACTCTTTTTCCACATCACATGGGGAACAGAACAATAGTATTTGTTTTTCCACATAATCTGGGAAAAGAACATTAGGAACTATTTAGGGAATTATTCGATTCCTGTGAGACTGTAAATAATAACAGTTGTCTTGTGAACAGTAGAAACTTTAGAAATGAATTACGTTTATTTCAAGAAATAGTGTTTTCGTGTTCTCACTAGGCAAGGATGTTTTAAGTCTCAGAACAATAGGGACATGTAATAACGGTGTGTGATCTATTCAGGATCAGTATCAGACTGTGAGCAGGTATTTGAGTTATCAAACAGCTACCGGAGGAAGTCAACATCTAGTAGGAGGGACACTTTATTTGGTGAGGTTATCGTGTACTGAATGATGATGTGGTGTGATCCTTATTGGGATGATCGGGCTGTGCTCCTGAGCTGTTCGGTCTGAGTCTGCAGACACACTAGAGTATACGACATACATTCTACACATACACTTCTCACATACATACACTTTTCTTTATTAAATTAATTTGTTATTAATTTTTAGAAGCTAGAGGTGTTGAGTATGTCGTTTTGGGGAAGTGTGAGAGGGGGCATGATCCAGTGGTGAGTGAGAGAGAAAGAGGTATCCATTGACTGAGGGAGTGTTGTGGACGGAATCTGGTGGATTCTCCAGAATAATGATATGGGGTTAAAAATAACGTGGGTGTTGATTCCCCTCACTCCAGGGACGACACTTTAAAGGAAACACACGACATTATTGGGGGATCGTAAACGGGTTCCTTTGACAGCGGGATGTCTCCTAAACAGGATCCTTTGACAACGGGATCTATCGACAATGGTATCTTTTGACAGTGGGATCTTTTGACAACGGGATTTCTAGACGATGAGGTCTTTTGACACGGGATTTCTCGACACGGAATCTTTAGATACAGGACGGACATATCATATTAGTGAGGATCCAGTTAGAGTGAATTTGGATAGGAGTTAAGACACATATCTTACCTGTTCACACTTCACACGTCTACTTAGGTCTGTGGTCCTAATTCTACTCTTGTCACTGAGTGATTGTGTTGTGTTGTGCTGTGTGGTGTTAAATATATAGATACATTTTAATTTGTGATTATCTATATATTTGTTTTGGAGATAATTTGCACTCAGCCTGCTGACTTACCTCTCTGAAATATGGCCACTCCTAAACTAGATATGACAGAACTAAGGGCAAGGGGGGTGGGAAGCCATGGGCTTGTCGGGTTCTGCACTAACAGATTACATACAAGAGGTGGAGAGGGATTTTCGTCAAGCAGAATGGGAAGATCGGAAGGCCGAGTTGGAATTGAGGAAGATGGAGTTAGAACAAGCGGCCAAGAGACTTGAAGATGAGCAAGCCACTAGAAGCCTGGAATGTGATGCTGAGCAGGCAGCTAAGAAACGTGAAGCTGAGCAGGCAGCTAAGAAATTTGAAGCTGAGCAGGCAGCTAAGAAACTTGAAGCTTAGCAGGCAGCTAAGAAACTTGAAGCTGAGCAGGCAGCTAAGAAACTTGAAGCTGTGCAGGCAGCTAAGAAACTTGAAGCTGAACAAGAAGCTCAGAAAAGGGAGTACGAGTACCGAATGCGGGAACTCGAGCTTAAGAGGCAATCTAGTGGCGAAACTGAGGGAGCAGTGGGAGGCTCCTCTCTCCCTGGCTCAACCCCAGTAGATGGACATAGTTACCATGCTATGAAGTTCCCTCTAGCGGTCTACGAAGAGGACAAAGAGAAGATCGACCAGTACTTACAACGCTTTGAAGCTATGTCTGTTACTATGGGTCTGGGTCGTGACAAATGGTGTCTTAAGCTGTCCCAAGGATTACGCGAGACCGGTTACGAGGTTTATTCTCGCCTGCCACCAGGACACGAGAACAATTACGACGAATTGAAAACGGCTCTGCTGAAACGTTTCGAAGTTACGTAACATACCTACCGGGAAAAATTTCGAGCAGCGAAATGAGAACCGGGAGAGTTGTTTGCCGCCTACAGTCTGCGTCTGAAATTCTATCTCCATATGTGGATGGATTTGGCTGGGTTCGCGCATGACTATGAGAGTCGACCAGCTGCGGAAGCAAATTCCGAAAGCTCTCAGGATATTCCTGAGAGAACAAGGGGCGGAACGTATTGACGTCGTGACGAAATTGGCAGAACGGTTCGTCGAGGTACATGGGGAGGCAGGAGAAAACCTGTCCACCAACATCAAAAGTCAGGAGAAACATGACAGGAAGAAACCAAAAACCACAGGAACCAAGAAGGGGGAACCTTGTGTAAAAACTTCAGAGGAGAGTTTAGTGAAGACGAAGGAAGGAAACAAGAGCACTTCGAGCTCTACACCAAATCGACCGTGGTCGGAGAAGTGGTGTTAGATTTGTAAGTCACCCTCTCACAATACGAGGGACTGCAAGTCGAAGGCTAAGAGCACTCACTTCGCGACATGTCAAGTGACTTCAAAGGAGGTTGTCACTGAAAATGCCAATGTCGACAAGGAAGCTCGCCACCAGGAGAGCTCACTCAAGTCCGGCAAAAGAACATCTAAGACACGGAAATGGTGCAACCACTGCAAGTCGAACACGCACAATGCTATTGACTGCAGGGGAAAGTCAGGAGATTCTCATTTCGTCGTGTGCCCGGGAAACCTAAGGTGGAGCCCACCGAACAGGTCGAGGCTGAGGAAGAGACTCCAGACCAGGACAAACCACCTGTAGTGGAATTGATAGAGGTTAACGGTCGACAAGTTGAGTGTCTATATGACACTGGACTAGACGGGGAGGCCGTGATTTCTGCGGATCTGGTACACTCAGAACAATTCACAGGTGAGACCATGGAGATACAGCCTGCACAAAAGGGTGCTGTAGCCATGAAGTTGCCCACTGCCAAAGTGGAGATTCGATCAAGATATGTCACCGGCACAATCAAGGCCGCTGTATTGACCGATCCCATTTTCCCCGTCATTCTCGGTTCCCGGTATGTCTTTCTGGGAATGCCCAGGGAGCCAATCCATATAGGAGCAATACAGACTCGCTCTCAGACGAGAACGGAAGAGGCAGAAGCAATTGTGACTAACCCACTACCGGGGGAGTTGCGAACTGCCCAGAGTGAGGATGCAACCTTGCGTCCTTGCTACAAGAAGCTGCAGAGAAGTGCTGATCCACCAGGACGGGGGCAGTACTACATGAAGAATTGGATACTCTACAGGAGAGCCGGAAGGGGAGATAACCTATACGGTCAGTTGGTGGTCCCAAAGGCTCACCGTTCCCAAATTCGTCATATGGGGCATACCATCTCTTTAAGTGGGCACATGGGTATTGCCGCCACCATGCAGCGAATTTCCTACCATTACTATTGGCAGAGAATAACAGAGGATGTGCGTCGGTATGTGAAGTCATGCCCTGAGTGCCAGAGGGTGGCACCGAAACACTGGACAGCACCGGTGGTTTTGGGTGAGATGCCCATCATGAACTCTCCCTTCGAGAGGGTAGCCATCGATATCGTGGGTCCACTTCCTAGGACTAGGAAGAGGAACATGTATATACTCACAATGGTGGATTGCTGTACAATGTGGGGTGAAGCCATACCGTTGACTACTATTGACTTGAAACGAGTGGCGGACGCACTGATGGAGGCCTTTACCAGATTAGGCTTCCCTGATCAAATTCTGACGGACAATGGGTCCCAATTTTGTGGGAAACTCATGGAGGAGGTATTTAGGGTGTTCCACTCTAACCACATACTTACCAGCCCTTACCACCCTCAAGCCAATGGACAAGTAGAGCGTTTCAACAACACGTTGATGACAATGCTCCGGAAACTGGCACAGGAAAAACCTGTTAGGTTGGATGAATATATCCCAGCAGTACTTTTTGCCTATCGGGAAGTACCTCATGGCTCAACAGGACTACCACCCGCTACGTTGCTGTTTGGTCGTCCAATCAAGGGACCGTTGGAAGCCATGTTGAGGAGTTGGACTGAGGAGGGGACGTCAGAATAAGTGATCTCTTCTTATACATACGTGGAGGGACTGAAAGAAAAACTTCACAAGGGATGGACTCTGGCGAATCAAAACTTGAAAAAAGCCAGAAAAAGACATGCGGCTTACTACAACCGTAGGTCTAAAGACAGATCTCTAGAGGTGGGAGACAAAGTCTTGTTGCTACTCCCAACGGGAAACAACAAACTGGAGATAGGTTGGCAAGGGCCATTTCCCGTGGAAAGAGTGATATCCAGAACCAACTATCAGATCCGGATCCGGGGAAAGTCGAAGATTTTCCATATCAATCTCCTGCGGAAGATCGAGGAGAGACTCGGTGACAAGGCAGCTCACCTCATGGCAATGCCATTTGCAGTGGAGACTGAAGTAAGAACCAACGAGGGCAGGGAATATCCCCTGGTACACCAGGAAACCTACAAGGATGTGCAGGTGAACCCTGATCTGACCTCCCAGGAGAGGGAAAAGATAACCCAGGTTCTCGAGTCTCATAAGGAGATACTGACTGATAAACCAGGACGAACGAGGTTGGTGGAGTTCAAGATGACCTTGAACACCCAATAACCTGTTCGCCGAAAGGTTTACCCAGTGCCATTCTCTAAAGAAAAGGCCCTGGAGGAGGAAATACAGAAACTGCTGGAGGATGACGTGATTGCGCCATCCACATCCCCATACAATGCAGGGGTGGTTTTGTTACGCAAAACAAGTGGAGAACACCGGTTGTGTATAGACTATCGACTTCTGAACAGTCATACGCTATTTCAGGTGGAACCTTTGCCGAATCCAACTCAGTTGTTCGCTAGGCTCCATAAGGCTAGGTACTTCTCAAAGGTGGATCTGAGTCGGGGGTATTATCAGATTCCGATCAAACCAGAGGTTCGACCCCTGCTGGCCTTCAGTACTCCCAGTGGACATTACGAATTCAATGTCATGCTCTTTGGACTCAGCAATGGGAAAACTCATGGAGGAGGTATTTAGGGTGTTCCACTCTAACCACATATATACCAGCCCTTACCACCCTCAAGCCAATAGACAAGTAGAGCGTTTCAACGGCACGTTGATGACAATGCTCCGGAAACTAGCACAGGAAAAACCTGATAGGTGGGATGAATATATCCCAGTGTGTTTACTCGCATGATGAGGACGTTACTAGATCCCTTACAGGATCCGTCCATAATCTCATTCATGGATGATATTCTGATTTTCAGTGACAGTTTGGATGACCATTTGCAATCCTCGGAGAGAGTGTTCAATAGGCTCAGGGAAGCAGGGCTTAGCGCTCGTCCAACCAAGTGCAGGATTGGTTATCAGACTCTGGAATTTCTGGGTCACACCATCACTCCAGGACAAATTGTCCCAGAGGAAAAGAACCTAGAAAAAATCAGAAGTGCTCCAAGGCCAAAAACGAAGAAGGATGTGCGATCCTTTCTCTCGTTGTGTGGGTTTTACCATAAATTTATCCCGCATTTCACTGAACTGGGAGCTCCATTAACAGAAACCTTGTAAAAATGGATTCCCGGACCACATCATTTGGACACCGGAGTGCGAGAGTGCCTACAGTCAGTTGAAGGAGGCCTTGGTCAGTAAACCTGTGTTACAGCTCCCTGACCTTTCCAAACCATTTGTGTTGAGAACGAATGCGAGTGAGATTTGAATTTGGGCAGCCTTGTTACAGGAAGGGAAAGACGATGCTTCGGTTTTGAAACCTGTGGCAGACGCAAGCAAGAAACTTCTCCAAGCTGAGAGGAATTATTCGACCGTCTAGAGAGAGTGTTTGACTCTCGTATGGGCCGTGCAAAAATTCCAGCCTTATTTGTATGGAGTTCAGTTTCGGGTCCAGTCGGATAATCAGCCCTTGATGTTCCTGGCTACTTATCAGAAGCTCAACGCCCGTTTGATCCGGTGGTCGTTGCTACTTAAACCCTAAAATTTCACAGTGGAGTATATACCTGGGAAGGAAAATGTTGGAGCGGATTTTCAATCCAGACACCCAGCTCCCGAAGAAGAGGAATAAATCATCTGGATCGAATTTACAGTGGAAAAGAGTGAGATGAACTACTCTCTTAAGAGGGGGCCTATGTCACGGAATCACTGTGGTTAACGATAAGATGATTAAATAACAGAGACAGTCTGTTTTCACAGCTACAATTGTTTGTTACTAGAAAAGAAACACTCACGGCGGATCAAAGGAAACCGCCAGTCTTTGAGAATTCCCTGGGAGAACGGGAAATGTCGGCTTGTTGTTTTGCTGAATCGCGAGATGAATGGACAGACGGTTGCGTTAGTTGAAGCAAGGGGAGGCCACTATTCTTGTAAAATTAGGGACGGATTGTCTGCCCCTGGGGACACCTGTTGTTGACATCGAATGACGTCACTAGGACAATCCCCGACTGCAGAAAACATAAATTCTTTTGCCGCCAGTGTGAAGAATTGAATTGAACTAGACAGAAGTGTTAGCTAGCTCGGTTCTAGTATTGAATAGAATCTCGTGTGTTCTGTATCAATTAACGTTGAGGAACATGTGTCTTTTATGGCAAGGTGTAGATTCGATTCAGGATTGAGCTAGGATGTCATAAGGTTCCCTTAGGTTGCAAAGAAAAGAAACTGAAACATCACAGTTTACTATTATGGAGAAATAAGTGCAAGAAGATCTATTCAGCGGCTTTTGCACTGGGCCCATGAGACAAAGGGTCGTAAGGAACATGTCTGTTGAGCCGAAACCTATAAGTATTCAGCAGATGACTTCTTAGTGATAGAGATCACGGAAGTTAAGAGGTATTATTTTCCACACCACATGGGAAAAGAATAAGAGGTACTGTTTTCCACATCACATGGGGAACAGAACAATAGTATTTGCTTTTCCACATAACATGGGAAAAGAACATTAGGAACTATTTAGGGAATTATTCGATTCCTGTGAGACTGTAAACAATAACAGTGTTCTTGTGACCAGTAGAAACTTTAGAAATGAATTACGTTTATTTCAAGGAACAGTGTTTTCGTGTTCTCACTAGGCAAGGATGTTTTAAGTCTCAGAATAATAGGGACATGTAATAACGGTGTGTGATCTATTCAGGATCAGTATCAGACTGTGACCAGGTATTTGAGTTATCAAACAGCTACCGGAGGAAGTCAACATCTAGTAGGAGGGACACATCATTTGGTGAGGTTATCGTGTACTGAATGATGATGTGGTGTTATCCTTACCGGGATGATAGGGCTGTGCTCCTGAGCTGTTCGGTCTGAGTCTGCAGACACACTAGAGTATACGACATACATTCTACACATACACTTCTCACATACATACACTTTTCTTTATTAAATTAATTTGTTATTAATTTTTAGAAGCTAGAGTTGTTAAGTATGTTATTTTTGGGAAATGTGAGAGGGGGAATGATCCAGTGGTGAGTGAGAGAGAAAGAGGTATCCATTGACTGAGGGAGTGTTGTGGACGGAATCTGATGGATTCTCCAGAATAATGATATGGGGTTAAAAATAATGTGGGTGTTGATTCCCCTCACTCCAGGGACGACACTTTAAAGGAAACACACGACAGTTGGTGATGTCAGAAAAGTGGGTATGTGCTGGTCATGACATGTAGATGTGTGTATGGTGAATTTATCAGCTACCTTAGTGTCAGACTGTGATGTCAGGTCCTCAAATCTTGACTTCTTTCGTCTGCTTCTATAAGCGACAATCAATACTTACGAATTTGATAGATTCTATTCTGCAGTAGTGTGTTACTCGATGGAGAACTCAACAACAACAGCAACAACAAACAATTTCATTGAATAAACTGACCGTTTAAACGACCACACTGTTAATTAATGTTAATGAAAGCGCGACTAGTGGCAGACCAGCAGGGTTTCTCGCGAGATCCTCTTACATTTTCCACACGTGAAAAGTCCAGTAACAGAACTGTAGAATTTAGACGACATGAGAATGTAGATGAAGAAATCCGACGTGCATTGTATCGCTATTAATACGTCTTCTAACTCTCGTATTAAATTGTTCACCTCAACTTCCTCCAGAGTAACTGGAAATAGGTAGTAGCCAGTGTAGATGATGAAAGAGGGGATGTTGCAGAAACAATACACAACACAAACTGCCAGCAACATACGGGAAATTTTCAAATCCAAATCCGTTGTTCTGACTTTATTGGATGTTAATGTTAAACGACGTTTAGCAATAATTCGCAATTTGTACCCTACTGCGCAACAGACAGTAGTAACAAAACAGCAGAAAAATCCGGTGATCGAGTTTATTATCGTGAATCCAAATATTTTTAATATGTCTGCATTCGATGTGTACCAATCTGTCAATACCACATAAGGATATGTTCGATTGTTGCTTTTGTTATAGCTCCATTCGACTCTGCGGTAGGAATAAAACCACGGCTGGAGTGCAATAATCCAAACAAGGTATATACATATTACAATAATTGTTATACTTCTACGTGTAAACCATTGGGCAACTCTAAGTGGACAGAAAACAGCTAACAATCGTTCTATGGATATGACTACAATATGGCTAACTGAAATAAGCACGGCGACTCGATCAAACACGTACACGTAACACAACGCGTAAGTGCTATAAATTTCTGCATAGAAATGATCAAATCTCTCTATTATACAAGCCAGTTTCCGAGCTGAGAGTTGTACCAAGGAAAAGAGATCTACGACAGCCAAAGACATTAACACAATGTTACTAGTATCCTTGAAACCGATACGAAAGAGAACGATTAATGTAACACAGTTTCCGAATGTCCCAACAATGGCTGTCAAGTGAACAAGATAGCAGCCGATCAGCGTGTCCATCAGGTATATTACTTCCCTATTGATATATACTCCTGACATATTGTTGGCCATCTTTTATTTGATACAAATCTAAAAGATTTGATGTCAGAGTTTGACTAATTAACATTTCGCACGCTTCTTGAAATCAAGTGATCTCCACAACAAGATGTTCTCAAGAACAAGTTTATGAGCATGTCACAAATCTAAAATGGAGGTGTACTATGTTAAGACATTTAATCGCTGTCTTTGGTTTGTAGAAACAGAGATGGAGTTTTTGGTTTATAATGAAACTGCCGTAAAACTGTTATGCAACAGCTACTGTGAGGACTCCAGTACAGGTCTGAAATGGAGCTCACGGGCTACAGCTACTCTGAGAACACCATAAACCCTTGACATGAAGCTCTTGGACTACGGCCACTGTGATGACCCTAGTAAAAGTCTTACACGAAGCCCTGCGCTACAGCTATTATGTTGACCCGAGTCAAAGTCTGACATGGAGATCATGGGCTATAGCTACTTTGAGGGACCAGTAAAGACCTGGCATGAAGCTATTGAGAGTACCCCTTTAAAACCTGACATTTAGCAAGTCATGTAGCTCTTGGGATACAGCTAGTGTGTGGAACCAGCCGAAAGCATGAAAGGGAGTCCTGGTCTAGAGCTGCTGAATGAGGCCCCAGCAGATAGCCTGAGATTGCGCTCCTTGGATATAGCTACTTTGAGGACCCCAGTAACAGCTTGAGATGAAGCCCTTAGGCTAGGTTATGAAATCAGAAATATACGATATACTCTCCAGTGACTCACTTAGCCTTGGTATTATCTTAATTTTCTAAGCAAATAAAGTAAGTTAAGGACCAGTTTTCATGCAGTCAGACATTCTGAGTATATCGGAATAACATCAAATATGCAATAAGACTCAGCGGTAAAAAAAAAAAAAAAACCTGTCGACAGTTCAATTGAAAGAAAAATTTAAAATAAAAATAATTGGCCAACTTATTCGCGACCGTGGATGTAATTCACTCTGTAGAAAATTGTTTCCAGAATTAATTTTCTCGAGGTAGTATAATTTAGTCGAGCTTTCTTCAAAATTATACATAATAATGATCTGAATGTCTTATACTTCACACGCACAAAATTTGTAGATGAGCTCGGAGTTTTCACTTCGCCAAACGTACAAAGGGACATTAATCTGAAAATATCAGCTACTAAAATTGTTCTCTAAATTGTCTTTCCATTTGCTTAGTGAAATTAGCAACCTGTACGGCTGAAAAATTTGCTAGCTTCAAAAGGCGATCAACTTACTGATATAACCTCTGTGCAAATGTACTATTAATTTATAAATAAATTAAGTACATTTGTCGGGGCGTGTGTCTCGATGTTTTGAAAAGTGTCTTTCTTAATAATTGGATTATTAAAAAAATGTGTACCCATGTACTTCTTTTTTTGCTCTTTGATGTAGTGAACATATTATCTTGAAGTCTTCTTTGTTTTGAATAAATTGAATAAATATACATGTTGTCATTATATGCAGGGTCATGGATTCATTATTACATTAGACTACTACTACTACTACTACTACTACTACTACTACTACTACTACTACTACTACTACTACTACTACTACTACTACTACTACTACTACTACTACTACTACTACTACTACTACTACTACTACTACTACTACTACTACTACTTCTTCTTCTTCTTCTTCTTTTTATTCTGCATTGACATAATATGACATTCATCATCATCATCATGTGCATGCCGATAGTCGTTGGTTTTGATGTATCGCCATCACACTCGATCACCATAATCGTGGATCAGCTCAGTGTTTTTGTCTCGACCAATCCACGTGGACAAGCCATCCTGGTAGTTACTTCTCTGCCTTCCTTCTGTTGTCGTCTCCTCAATCTTGCCAGTTGTCACCAAGTTCTCCAATTTATTTCTTCTCATAACGTGTCTGTCCACGTCTAATTTCTTTAATAAGTTTACGTTTTTCGTTTGTTTCTTGTAGGACATTCCATCCATCATCCATCATGTGCCATGCCGATAAGCGTGGGCGGTCATGTACTGCCATGTCACTCTATCACCAGAGTCGTGGATCAGCTCTGTGTTCCTGTCTCGACCATGCCACGTGGCCAAGCCATCCAGGTATTTACTTCTCGGTCTTCTCCGTGGTCTCTTCCCTTCGATCTTGCCAATCGTCACCAAGTTCTCCAATTCATTTCTTCTCATAACATGCCCAAAAATGTTGACTGTCTACGTCTAATGTCTCTAATCAGTTTACGATCTTCATTTGTTTCTTGAAGGACTTGTTCATTGTTTTTTTTTTTTTTTTTTTTTTTGTCTGTCCATGGTATTCTTTGTATTTTCCTCAGAAACCACATTTCCACAGCCATCAGTTGTTTTTCAGCCTGACTGCTTATTGTCCATGCTTCACATCCATACAAAAGTATTGGTTCTATATTTCAACACTCTTTTTCTCGTTTCAATTGATATCTTTTTATTGGTCAGTAGGTTTTTCATCTTGCAAAAGACTTCCTTCGCAATGGCAATTCTTGCTCTAATCTCTTCAAGGCATCTCCCATCAGATGTTATGACTGTGCCGAGATAACAGTATCGATTCACTTGCTTAAGAATATGCCTATCACATTGTGGTATTTCCTTCTTCCCAGTGACGACCATAATCTGTGTCTTCTTAATATTCAGTTCTAACCCTAGTTGTTCACTGTGTGCAGCAACCGCATCTACAAAATTTTGCAGGTCCTGAAGTCTGCATTCAAGACTGTATCATCTGCATATCTAATGTTATTGATTTAACGTCCCCCAATGCTGATTCCTTTCATATCTTCTATATTTCTGAAAATATTTTCACCGACAGGGAAAAAAGATCTGGAAACATTATACATCCCTGTCTCACGCCTCTTTTAATAGGCTGATATTGACCTACATTGTTATCAATTCTGATGGCAGCTTGTTATTTCCAATATATGTTTTTTACAAGTCTAAGGTCTTTTCCATCAATTTGTAGATCTTCAAGCGTCCTTATCATGTCGACATGTCACACTTTATCGAAAGCCTTTGTGTAATCAATAAAGCAAAGATATAGATCGTTGTTTACGTCTATAGAACGTTCGCTGGTTTCTGTGGCTAAGGGCTTGCGGTTTGTAACCCGTATACCAGGGTTCGAAACACAGCGGTGCTGGTTTTTTCGAAAAAGATATAGTAGCCAGTCGTTCAGATAACAATGGCAAACTACTGAACGTAAAATTTGCCTAGGAATCACGAACAGCGAAAATGCTGGGCTTGACTGCTACGTCCTGTGAAGGACATGCAACTTAATTTGTTTTAAAAATAGAACGCTCAATTACTGTTCTCAGTATATACACAGCATTTACTGTGCCCTTGCATTCTACAAATCCACATTGTTCTTCTCCTATTTCGGGTTGTACTTTCTTCCTGACTCTTTGCATGACAGTTATCAGCAGAATCTTCGTGATGTGGCTCATTATACTAAATGTTCAATGCTGATCGCATTCCAAGGCTCCTGATTTCTTCGGGATTGCAATAAATATAGAATTACATAATTCAGGAGGTATATCTCCAGTATCGTATAATGCGTTCAGCAGTCTGGTGACTTGGTCTATTCCATATTCTTCTAAGGCATTGGTGATTTCTATTGTGATGTTATCTGTACCCGGAGCCATGCCAGTTTTCATATGGTTAAGAGCATTCTGAACTTCCATCTTCAAAATTGATGGTCCTTCATTATTATTCCGATGACCATATTGTTCTTCTCTTGTATCATCACAAATGTCTTTCACATAATCTGACCACGCATGTAAAATCTGATCTGTTTCTATTATGATTTTGCCATATTTGGATTTTAGGCAACCCGTAGATGTGTGTGTTCTTTTGTTAGTGATGTCATTAATTCTTTTGTGCATTACTTTGGTATTCCGGGTGTTGTGTTGTTTTTCAATTTTCTTGCAGTTTTCCTCGAGCCATGTTTCTTTTTCGTCTTTGCATAGCTTCTTAATTTTCCTGTGAATCTCTTCATATTTTTCCTTGTTATTTTTGTTATTTCTTCTTACTTCCATGAGTTTTAAGATGTCTTCCGTCATCCACCTCTTGCGTCCTATTATCTTTAATTTTGGGATGGTTGTTTCTGCAGCTTGGTTGACTGATTTCTTTAATATTTCCCACTGGTCACTGGCGTCTTGAAATAATATTTCCATATCGGACAATGAATCGAATCTGTTCTTTACCTCTACGTTGAATTTAACTTTTATTTCCTCACTCTTCAATGCCTGTAAATTAAATTTTGTGTTTCTTGGTGGTGAATATTTGACTTTCTTTAATGTTATATGTAAATTGCTTAAGATTAATCTATGGTCTCTGTAGCAGTCTGCGCTTGGTATAGTTTGTGCGACTTTTAAGGCATTTCGAAATCTTCCGTTGATGAGAATGTAATCAATCTGATTTCTGATCTTATGATCAGGACTCCTCCATGTTCATAATCTCCTTGGGATAGCAGGTGTTTCCAATAATCAAATCATGTTCTTTTTCCCACTGTACAAGTCAGCAACCTCTTTCATTCTGTTCCCCTAGTCCATACTTGCCCACTATGCATCCGTCCAGTTGATTTCCAACTTTGGCATTCAAGTCACCCATTATGATATTTACTTCAGAATTCTTGCATTTCTTGAAGGCTTTCTCTAAATCATTATAAAATTCATCAATACTGTCATCACTACTGTCTGCTGTTGGTTCATAAACTTGTATGACGTTGACATCAAAAGGTCTTCCAGGTCTTCACCAATAACACTCAGTCTGATACAGTCTAATATCCTTTGATCGATTTTGCTCTCTCTTTATCCTTTATAATTGCTACTCCTCGCTGTTGTTTCTCTCCATCAGAATAGATTATTCTATATTCCTCAGATGTTATAATGCCCATTCCTTTCCATCTGGTCTCACATATACCTAACAGGTTAATATTTAATCTTCTCATATCAGTCTTAATGTTATCAAATTTTCCATCCCCACTCATAGTACTTACATTCTAAGTTCCTACTTTCAATGTTGATATTCTTTTGCACACAGTCGCCTGATGACGGCCTAGAGTCACCTGTTGCACATGACTACCCCTACCGGGCGAGGCTGCTCCTATGGAGCACCCATTTACGCCGTTTCTCTGATTATCGATAAGACTGCAGTTCATGATATTCTTGGTATCTGTAAAGAAGGTAGTTTGCTATTGCTTTCCTCCTAGCAGTGACCATACTGGTCGATGACCGTAGCGATTTTCTCCCAAAAAAAGAGATCCTCTGCCTACAGTCGTGAAGCTGGAGACCATAACCTACAACTATCTTTTCGCTGCTCTTCAACTTCATCCACCACCTGCACCCATGGCTTCACATAACCCTGGTTGGGGGGCTAAACAGGTACTCCACCTTGCCCAAGGGTGTCCCGTAGGCTAGCAGAGGGAAGGAGGCACCTTACCTCTCTTTTGATAGGGAATACCCCTACCCCCAACACCTGCGAAATGAGATGCCTCAGGAGAGCTGTCAACTTAACAATCCGAGACCGAGTAAAAAATGCAATTATCTGACAGACTGTGGGATCAACACCTTGTGCCACATTTATTGAAAGACAGAAGATCAAGTGGTTTGACTATGTTATTAGAATGCAATACCAGCAACTACCATCACTGGCCTTACATCAAAGATCATCTGCGACGAGACCAAGAGAAGGTCCAAAAAGAAAATGGATTGATGACATCAAAGACATTGTACAGCCCACCAGGCGCTGGAACGCAAATTATTCCTCCCCACGACGCTTTACGGCAGAAGTGGAAGAAGATGAAGAAGATATCAGGACAGAAGTGCACACTGTATATATGTTAGATTATATATCAGGACACAAGTGCACACTGTACCAGTGTTAAATTATATATCAGGACACAAGTGCACACTGTAACAATGTTAGATTATATATCAGGACACAAGTGCACACTGTACCAGTGTTAGATTATGTATCAGGACACAAGTGCACACTGTACCTATGTTAGATTATATATCAGGACACAAGTG
This sequence comes from Cepaea hortensis, assembly GCA_963921405.1. Classification (NCBI taxonomy): domain Eukaryota; kingdom Metazoa; phylum Mollusca; class Gastropoda; order Stylommatophora; family Helicidae; genus Cepaea; species Cepaea hortensis. The sequence continues at coordinate 72,201,447 of OY992886.1, forward strand.
CACACTGTACCAATGTTAGATTATATATCAGGACAAAAGTGCACACTGTACCAGTGTTAGATTATATATCAGGACACAAGTGAACACTGTACCAGTATTAGATTATATATCAGGACACAGGTGCACACTGTACCAATGTGTAGTCAAATGACCGGTTTTGGAGCTGAACTCGCTCCCTGGCATCAGCACACCGGATGTTTTAGAAAGAGCGTGCTTATCCATTCTGCCACGTTTACCTCCATCTGGACTTCTGATAGGAATTTTATATTGACACTAAGGCTCTTTGCTTAATAATCTTCACTCAGATAATCTTCACTCCGATTATCCACACATGAATAACACCAGTCGGAAGAGTGAGTTCCCTTGAAGCAAGATGGTGGGACATTTCTTCGTCCCGTAAAATGGAACGTGTTTTTTTCCGAAATGTGTATGGATTAAGTGTTTTTTCGTGGTGAAATGGAATTCGGACCGTGCAACGGAATTCGTGCACGCGCGCCCGGACTTCCTTCGGCGTATCATCGGCGCCCGGTGGCGATAGTTAAGCCTAACATGACGACCAGACGACCAGCAAGGACACAACGTGGTAAGAGGGCGGGCGCACGCAGAAGGCGTTTAAAATGTGACAGATTGGGTATCGGAAACGTTCGAGTACTGTACTGGAACTGTGCATCATTTAGTCAACGCCGACCCATTCTTGAAAAACTACTCTACGGAAACGATATTGTAGTCATACAAGAAACACAGCTCGGCGACGGAACAGTCAATGTCGCGGGATTTCAGGGATTCTTTAACAGGCGGGACCTCGGACAGGCCATTCTGGTCCGCGACAACATACTAGTGTCTGAGATCGATATGTCTTCCTGGAACAGTGATGCCCTGCAAGTGCAGGCATTAAGAATAATGACACCAGTGCAGCTTGTAATCGTGAACGTTTATGCGCGAAATGGAAAGGTCGACGTGAGACAATGGCAGAGTTTGTTCGATATGGATGAAAGGCATATCATCTACTGCGGGGACTTCAATGCCAGAGGCAGTCAATGGGGGAATTGCATCACCAATAGACAGGGAGAAGATCTGGAGGACGCCCTGGCATCTGTTGCCCTAATCTGTCTGAATGATGGGAAGGTCACTAAAATAGCCACTCGACCAGGTGACTCTGACAGCGTCATTGTCTTGGCTCTGGTGTCGCCCACCATCGCACCAAGGTGCCGGTGGGGCACACTGGGATACCACGATAGTGACCACTACCCTTGTGTCATCCTGATCAAGAAAGACGGGGCCATGAGTCAAAGAAACAAGACCAATGCCTTCCCGTACGACAACACTGGTCAAGACGCCATAAGCAAGATCAGAAGAAGAAAACTAACTTCCTCCCGCAGGAGACAAGAAAGATGGTTGCAGCCACCATGGTGGAATGGAGAGGTCGAGAAGGCATGGCTAGGAAAGAGGCAGGCTGTCAAAGACTGGCAAAAGGCCAGAAAGGCTAACATGCCACAGGTTGAGTTGGCGAACCTGAAGACTGAGGTCGATAGGACGACGACTTTATTCAAATCCTGCGCCAAACAGGCCAAGGCCGAGAAATGGGACGAGTTCTGCAGGAAGGTGTGCTCCGAGCGATCTCTTACGACATTCTGGCGCCTCCACAAGAGCATGAACGGTGCTGCACAACGTAGGGGTATTCCAGACTTTCAAAGCACAGACCTCGCATGGAAAAAGTCGGATGCGGATAAAGGTAAGGCCCTTCTTGCACGCTACATAGAACAGACTGACCAGAAAGACGAGCCCGCCAGACAGAGGACCACAACGACACTCTCTCAGTTGTGCGAGGGGGTCGGGACAGACGAAGAATGGACAATCACAGCTGAGATATTGTGTGCGATGCTCAAGAAATCACCTAACACCGCCCCAGGCCCAGACGGCATCCGATATGGTGACCTACTGGTGATATCAGATGATGACATGGAAGAACTCGCCAGAGAATTCAACACCAGTATCCAGAGGGGTCAAGTCAAAGAAGAATGGCTACACAGCTACTTGCTGCCGCTGCCAAAACCGAATAAAGACCATTCCAAGATAAGCGGCTACAGAATCATTATGATGCAGAATACTTTTGGCAAGCTACTGGAGAAAATTGTAGCACACAGACTTGCTTGGGACTTGGAACAGCTCGGCTGCTTTCCGCCCACACTTGGAGGATACAGACGCAACAAAGAGTCATGGCTGAATGTGACGGTCTTTGCTCAAGATGTTTACGAAGGATTACAGGTCAGAGAAGAGACATGTGCGGCCGCCATAGACTTAGAGGACGCATATAACAGAGTATCTTTCGAGCACTTGATGCAAACCCTCCTCAGACTGAAAGTGCACCCTCACCTTGTACGATGGATGGCTGCAGTTCTGCTCCAAAGGAAGGTGGTGCTAAGATGCGGGAGTTGGTCTTCTGAGCCGATAACGATATGTCCAGGATTGCCACAGGGTTCACCACTGTCACCAGTACTATTTAACGTGTATACGGTGCCGATCACTGAACAACAAATGGACGGGAGGGGTAGGACTCTGTCATCCGTTGACGACATCCTCGTGTATCGACAGGGTCCAGATAGACAGGCGGTTGCCAATGATATGCAGGGCGAACTAGATCGAATTTCATCATGGTGTGCTGATGCCGATGCCCTTGTCAACCCTGCAAAGGCAACGGTTACATGGTTCTCACTAAACAACCATATTGTGAAAACAGACCTGCCGGCAGTAAGAATGGATGGGAGCATTCTGAGTAGAACCCAGCCAATGACATATCTTGGCGTGAGGCTTGATCGTAGCCTGTCCTTCAGAGATCATGTCGATTATGTCATAACGAAGGCTCGAAAAGGTTTGTCAGCAATGAGAGTCATGGTGACTGCCAATATCGAGCAAAGACTGCTAATACTTCTGTTCCAAGGACTTGTGCTTTCACGCATCGAGTATGCCCTGGCCATCCTCACTGTCAGCCCTACACAGATTGGAAGACTTGAAAAGGTACAAAACGAAGCCATGCGCATCATTTTGGGCTGCAGGAGAGACACCAGCTGTGTAGCAATGAGATACCTCCTTGACTTCCCAACAATGGAACACAGGATCAAGATCTGGAGAGCTCGTGCATACTTAAAAATAAGTGCAGATGAGCAGCACCCTCTGCATGACGCTATATTCAGAGAAAAGGGTGACATCCTAAAGAGGAGCAAATCATGGATGGGTCGGGCGGAAGATGTCGTCAGACAGGTCTGCAGTCTTACCAGCATCAACCCCAGCAAGGAATGGGTGCTGGTGCCTCCAGCTTTTAAGTGCACTTTCTCCTGCATTATCACACTCGACAGACGGTGCAGAGAGCAGAACCCTGCCGCTGTCAATGCAGAGGTTAACGCGCTCATCTATGAACACTCAGATAGCCCCGAAGTGCTCATCTATGTAGATGGATCTGTTGTAAAGCAGCAGAGAAGTGCGTGGGCATTTACAGCCCTTTCAGCGGGCCGAACCGTTCAAGAATCCAATGGTGCCCACTCTATGACCACGAGCAGCATGACGATAGAGGAGATGGCAGTTACACAGGCTTTCATATGGCTGGAATCACAGCATTATACCAACGTGTGTGTACTAAGTGATTCAATGAGCATTATTCAGAAGGTAAAAGCTGGATCTGTACGTAGACAGTGGACTGAGTCGCTGCGGAAGTCTGTTGTCCGTAAAGTCACCTTCATCTTCGTCCCGGGATATGCGGGAGTCGAGGAAATGAACGAGCTGACAAACTGGCTGGCTCTGCACCCCCTGTAGATGGTCAGCCCATGGATCGTGCCGATGTTATTAACGCCCTTAAAGATATGGCGAGAACAGAGGACTTTGACGTCAGTGATTCCACATCGCTGTCCAGGATGAAAGACCTGGGCGTAAGAATCGGCACAGCCAAACGCGAGAGGTACATCGGGAAAACAAAGCGCCTCGTCAACCAACACAGAACTGGCACTATTAGCCACCGGACGCTGATGCATATGCTGGGGGGAGGATCTGAGCACCTATGGACATGTCCGGAGTGCAATGAAGATACCCCAACTGATAACTGATAACTGAACTGATAACACCAGTCGTAAAAACACTGCACTACAGAATGGCAGTTCTTTTACAGAATGGGTTCTTTTCTTACTATCACATTTATACTTATAGTTCATCTCCATCATATCAAATTAAGCGTATAAACTTACAATTAAATGGCAAGTTTCTTCAACAGGTTGATAGGTATCTTGGCACAGTCATAACATCTGATGAAAAATACATTGTAGATATTTGAACAAGAATCGCTATAGCAATAGAAGCCTTTTGCAAGATGGAAAACGTACTTACTAATCACAAGCAGTCAGTTGCAGTGAAAAATTAATAATGGCAAGAGTTTTCCATATAGACCCAATACTGTTATACGCCTGTGAAACTGATACAATTAGTAAACAAGCTGAGAAACATCAAATAGCAGTGAAAATATTGTTTCGGAGACAGTTCAAAGGACACTATGGACAGGGACCTAAACAAAAAACGGGTGAAAAAGTTGTAAAATGGATTAGAGAAATTAGGAGCAGTCAGTCAAGCTGTTTGGGTACATTATGACAGAAAATTGAAAACTTAGAGAATATGTGCATAGATGATGGGAAAAGACCAATGGGTGCGTATTCCATCTTGCAAGAGGCTTCTATTGCCATGGTGATTGTTCTTCAAATATCTAAGGAGTATTTTCCGTTATATGTCATGATAGTTCCAAGATAATGATAACGATTCACCAGTTGAATAAATGCGTCATTTATTGTGCTGTTCGGTGCTGTTTTTGATGCATAGTATTCATATAAAGTTTTCGCCCTTTCCGTCATGTTCAGATCGACTCGACGCGCTATTGTGAGCAAGTCGCCTAATCAGCTAACGCAGAGGATGCCTCGCTTTAAACGTGCCGCGCAGAGACATGCGCTTTAGGCATCCGGGAAAAAGAAGGCAGAGACGAGGAAGGCCGCTGCGACTGCTGTGCTCGTTTCTTCAAACAGCAGCAGTCCTGCTCCGACATCAGCTGAAACCGTTCCCATCGCAGAAACCATAACTACAGTCAGCAACAACTGGGAAGTTATCAACACCAAGGAGATGCAACCCAATATACCAGAGACCTCACACAGGAGGAAACGAATACCATTGTAGACTTCACCGGCAAAATTCTACTCAAGCAGACAAGCGTGGGAGAAGCCAAACTGTCGGCGCTTCCAACAGACAAAATAATTAGTCTGTTGGAAAACGAGCTGGGAAGACTCCTCGACCAGCTGCGCAAGACACCCGATGGAATAGTGGTCTCCATCAAGAAAAATTCAAAGACCACAGCCCTGTTACAGAAGATCGCACAAGAGGAGAAGAGCACCTTACAGCTTCACCGCGGCATAGTAATAGAAGCCGCCCGGCACAGTACGATGAAACGATGGGTCATCAGACGAGTCCAGACCCATCACTCAAATGACAGGATCAGGGAGATGCTCGTGAAAGAAAACAGGAAACTCAAGATAATCAGTGCGGAGCGGATCATCGGGAAGAACAACATCCCCTCTACAGTCGTCATTGTTACATCAGAGGACCGAGTGATCCCTCCGTACATCGTATGGGGCGGAAAAGATCAGAGACCAGAGCACTACATACCAAGAGTACTGCAGTGCTCCAAGTGCCAGAAGTTCTGGCACACCCGGGCCCCCTGCAAGTGTGATGTGGAGGTGTGCAGGTACTGCTCTGGTCCCCATACCTACAGTCAGTGCCAACAAGCGAAGAAAGACTCAGACTTCAGGAGGCCTAACAGCAATAGAAAGTGCGCCAACTGCCTTGGCAACCATGGCGCCAGGTACCTCGGCTGCCCCTGCCACCAGGATAGCAAAGAAGCGATGAAGATTGCCATAAAGTCAAACATGCCATACAGAGAGGCCAGGAGGCAATACGAGGCCACCAACCGACTTACCAAGAATTATAAGGCACAACTGGAAGGCCAACTGAAGGACCTGAGAACTCAGTTCAAAAGCCTGGAAGAAAAGGGTGACAGGACGCAAGAAACCCAGATAACGGCCATCCAGCGCATCCTGGACGATCTGAAGCAAGTCCAGCAGAAGATAGAATAGGATGTCACTCGATTGGCCGCCATAAAAGCTAACACTGACAACACCCTTTTGGAAATTCGGGAGGAAAGAGCATTGACAGAAGAGGCGCTGAGACAGTTCCAGAAAGAGAGAGAACAGCAGAAATAACGAGAAGATGCAATAGAACAGACTGAAGAAGAAACAACAGAGAAAAGACGATATCGTTCACCACCAAGATCTAACTGACGAACAGACTACAGCGTACAAAGACCAAGACGAAGACGCCCAAACGATCACAACTACTGGCACAGAGATAATAAGACGTAGAAGCTCCCTGAAGGCAACAGCACCATACGACGGGGTGGGTACACAATAACTCCAGGCCTCAACAAGTGCGCGACTCTATCCAGACATATAATGCCTTATCAAGACAGGAATGAACAAATTTAACCAATCAAAAACCAGGAAGCTGATAACAAGCAACCAGATCTACGAAAGATTAAAACCAAGCTACACAATATAGGACCCAAATACAACAAGTTATCAAAACAGTTGAACGGGACCATTCGTATTTGAGTTGAGTTGAGCCATGTTCGTCTTCTCTCCTCCCCCTTTCACCCTGGAGTGTCCCCTGGACAATATTATTTAGCTCTACTATCAGTGTCACTATAAACTCTGGACGTCAGCATGGCGGAATGGATAAGAGTGCACCTGACGAGATGCGGCGAAATATGCCAGACCATAAATAGTGCAACACATTGTTTGTGGCTTCTGTGTTTAAATTCGCATATCACAACCATCATTTCAACTGCGTAAGGATGTCAATAATGTCTGATGGAAGACGAACCATATTATACATTCTGTTAAACCCTTACCGCTGGTGTAAAATGTTTCTATAGTTGAGAAAACTATGTAGAGAGACGTGTGGCTGATAAAAACGAGGAAACGGTGCAATGTAGAATTCAAACATTAAATAAACCCTTTCCAACCTCTGTTATAACACGCCCAAGTTAACATCCTCCATACCATTATGTCAAACTGTCCAGAAATTCTCTCTTGGTCTCCCCCTGCCTCTCTTACCACTAAACATTCGCGTTGTGACGACATACTTCAGCTTTCCTCTCGAGAGCAACCAATTCTATTTTTGAGTTAAATTATTTCGGGATATCTTCATTGCTCTTGATTCTCTTGATGTTGCTCTATTTGATGTTGCTCTTTCACACATTAGGCCTCATCATTGATAGAAACCTAACCTTTAATCCTCACGTTCAAGCGCTCACTAAACAAACAGCGAAAAAAGTCTACCAACTCGCCAAAATTAAAAATTTCCTTGATGAGGACACAAGGAAAATATTCTATACGTCTCACATACAGACACATTTTGACTACTGCTCTACAATCTGGGACGGTTGTCCCAATTCAAGCACCAAGCGACTTTACTCACTCCAGAAACGGGCCATGAGTTTAATTTATAGCAAACATTTAACTGACAATCCTAGCCTGCATAAACGCCTTCAGTTACTACCACTCCGCAAACGTCTGCTTTTCAATAAGGCCAAACTAATTCACAAAATCCGACATCGGAATGCGCCAAATTACCTTTGGCCATTGTTTGAATATAATGCTAGACACAGTAAACGATTAAATATATTACACATTCCGAAGCCTAGGATAGACTTATACAAAACAAGCTTAATGTACTCTGCAGCTTAGCTATGGAACAATCTTCCACATGAAATAAAAGACATCACCAATCCCTATACATATAATCGCAAATTATTTGAACACTATCTCAGTACGGATTACCTTCCCCCTTAATAATAGAAGTAATAATAATAATAAAACCCTAGTATAACAGCCAGTCCAATTTTGGTAGGCCAGTATATTCCACATAGCTAATAACAAGTGCCACACCAGTTATTACTATTACTGAGTCGTGTAGTATTGATTTTTAATTTTTCCACATGCCTTTATAATGCATATCTTTTATATTGTTGCTGTTTTCAGTTAGCCTTGAATGATGCGTGAATGGTATAATGTAGAAAGATAGTGATAAAAGGGCAGAATGTTAGACGGGCCTGCGTGCCCAATTCTTAACCCTTTCAAAATAAAGTTGTGTTGTTGCTGTTGTTGCTGTTGTTGTTGTTGTTGCTGTTGTTGTTGTTGTTGTTGTTGTTGTTGTTGTTGATGTTGTTGTTGTTGTTGTTGCTGTTGTTGTTGTTGTTGTTGTTGTTGTTGTTGTTGTTGTTGTTGTTTATATCCCTCCACCGTGTTACCTGATTTACAATTAAGTAAAGCTAGATTAGCTGGTTTGTTGTGAATTATTAAAAGGGGTCTGCGTGGTCTCTGGGTAAGGTGTCCGTATGCCTTCCGCCTCGAGAGCTGGAGGTCCCGGGTTCAAGCCCCGGTGAGGACCGGGATTTTTCACGTGGACTTCTAGTAAACAAATTTCCCCTGGTCTCTGTGTAGTGAGATTGGACGCCCGTGTGTACTGCTGCGCACGTAAAAAATCCCTTGGCAGTTGTAAATTGACAAAGAGTAGTCTAATGGCGCTGCCCGGGCAAAATGTCGTGTTAAAAATCTACCCAAAGTATTTCAGGATCCTCGCCGGTGCTACGGAGTTCGTGCACTGAGCTGAGTTTCTCCAGACTCAGATTTGAGTTAGGAGGAGAACGGAAAACTTATGGGTTGCACTCGTGTGCCGTGATGTTGATCCATCGACTAAACTAAACTGAATTATTTGAAAACTGTTGATGTTCGAGAATTCTCTAGAGGGTGATGTTGTCATTTACATAGACGGGTCGGTCGTTCAACGAGTGAGAAGTTCATGGGCCTTTACGGCTCAGCCTAGAGAGAGTTTTGAAGGATGATTCTGGTGATTTTGCTTTGACCACAAGTAGCCTGACTGTGAAAGTCATGGCAGTAAGTAAAGCAATAACATGGCTGGAGACACAGACCTTTACCCGAACATGTTTCCTTAGTGACTCGATGAGTATCCTCAGGAAGATAGAGATGGGGTCTGGCCGAAGATAGTGGTTGCTGTCTCTGGAGCGGTCTCGGCTGGCAAAGATTAGTTTCCTTTTCGTGCTAGGGCATGCGGATGTACAAGGAAATGAGCGGGCTGACAAGCTCGCAATTAAGACTACTGTGGAGGGCGGACGCGCCATGGACCAGGCTGACATTCTGAATGCTCTACGAGAAGTAAGACTTTTGCGAGAACTAAGTGATGACTGTGAATCTACAACCATGGCCAGACTGCGAGAACAGCAAATTAAAAGAGGTGTGGCCAAACAAGAACACTACGCAGGAAGCCAAAGAAGATAAACCAACACAGAACTGATGCCGTTAACCGCTACACGCTGCGGGATTTGCTGAGGAGGGGATCCGAGCACTTGTGGACTGAATAGTTCGACGTGCAATGAGGATGATCTGTCGACTAACTAACTAACTAACATTTAAATTCCATATGTGCTGGCATTCATGTAGCCTGGGTCTTGAAATGGACTTGCACATTTCGGAATGAGGTTGGTCTAGAGCAGTGGTTCTCAACCTGTTTTGGCGCATGCCACCCTTTACCATATGTTCAGACCGTTATCCCCCCCCCCCTTTCGAATTTCCTCCCTATAAATTCCCCCCCCCCTTTTTTTTACACACTATACATAAAAATGGAAGCTAAATTTAATAACACATACTAGAACAAGTCTAGACATCTACATAAAACGTGATTTGCGGGTCTACTTACTTTATAAAACGAATTTCATTAGGGCGAGAAGTACAGAACCGTAAAATTTAGAGTGAAAAACACTATCAAGTAACTGGTTCTTGTATTATTACGATCTTGAAATAATCTTAATTCCTCCCCTGGAAACCCTAAAATTCCCCCGTGGGGAGGAATTCCCCACCGGTTGAGAACCACTGGTCTAGTGATTTCGTTTCCAACCCGGTACCAAAGTACTATCCCCACTGGGAGTGTTCTGCAGAACGCCCTTTCCTAACTCCAGGTCTAGAAGCCAGCAGGGTATATTAGATCTTCACATCTGCGAAAAGGGAATGGCCAGCAGGGGCCACGGAAGTGGAAATCCAGAAACTAATTCAGGATAATGCTCGCTCGGGTGATGTGATTATCTACACAGATGGGTTGGTGTTGAGAGGTAGGAGAAGTGTCTGGGGGTTCTTAGAAAAAGCTAATGGTCGACGTTTGGTGCAGGAGAGCCTGACATATGATACCACAGCATCTAGCTTAAGAATGGAGGTGGAGGCGGTCAGTGCAGCTTTCCGCTGGATGGAGAATACGATACACGCACACATCGTGATTGTAACTGACTCAGAAAGCATGCAGAGGAAGGTGAGGACAGGCAAGCTTCGTGCAGAGTGGCTTGCTTCGCTTCGGAGGTCACGGGTGGCAAGCATCGCCTGTATCTTTTCTCCGGGGCATGCCGGTGTGCTGGGGAATGAACAGGCAGACAGATTGGCTGGCTCTGCAAAACTTGGTGAAGTATTGATACATGACAAGGCAGACGTGGTTGCGGCCTTGTGGGAGCACGTGTACACCTCGGAGGAGCAAATGAATCACCATAGTCTGGCAAGAATGAGACAGCGAGGAGTGACGAGGGGATCTGGCCGACGCTCGACGCTCAGAGGAAAGGCGAGACGAACATATAATCAGATTGCTACTGGTACTATTGGTGTTGGAACTCTTCGCTGGCTGCTGAGGAACGAACGAACGAACGAACAGACTTTATTTTCAAAGGGTAACAAATTGGGCACGCAGGCCTGTCTTACATTCGGCCCTTCCAATCACTCATCTTTCTTTCATCAACAGTGCATAGGAAAAAACATTGTCACATGAATTTTGTAAACATAAACAATGCATATTACTATCTTATGTGACACATCCACAACCCACCCACACATCCCCCATTCACTCCAACTCCTCCACCCAACCACACACATAACCCACACACACATACATGCCCCCACCCATCCACCACATCCCTACACCTACACATCTCCCCACCCACACACACCTCTCACCCACCACACATCCCATCCACCCACACCCCAAGCACACATACATTTCCCAATCCACACCTCCCCCACCCACACACATCCACCCACCCACACACATCTCCCCACCCATTCACATATTCTCTACCCGTCCCATTACCCACAAACAATCACTCACCCACATATCCTCCTCCATCCACATACCTCCAACCACCCAGCCAAACACACATTCCTCAACCACACATTCCCCACGCACACACACATCTCCCCGTCAACTCACATATCCCGCACCTACCCACACACAAATTCCGAACCCACCCACATAATCTCCCATCTCCCCCAGCCCACTCACAGATCCCGAGCCCACTCCTACAAACATCCCCCACCATCTCCTAACCTACACACACTCACCCACCCTCATATCCTCTACCCACCCACACATCCTCTAAGAGCGCTTATGGGAATGCCCCGAATGCTGTGATGTCGGTTCCTAAAACAATCAATCAATCAATCAGTCGATCAATCAATCAATTTGCGAAAAGAATACTGTAACCAAGTCATGACTCAATGCAGCTATATCAACTGGCTGGGATTAGGCCTGGCTAGACACGTCAACAGACTGCAACCAAATCCCAGGATAAACATTAGGAGGTTAAATATTAGATTACGAGACGTCGCCTTTTGGACCATTTGTACTTGGGTGAGATCAGACTATAATGGCCTGAGATGATTACGACCTTTGAAAGTGAGGTGATAACAAAATGAGACATTAAAGCTGCGAGAATACATAACAGAGGTGGGGGGGGGGGGCTGTCAGGTTCTTAAACCTGGCTCGTTAACCTAACACATGTGAGACAGTACAAATACAACGTGATTTGACTTGAGACTCAACGACACTAAGTTTCGATGGATTTATTTACAGATCACGATCTAGAGATGATCATCACAATACATAAGTTATAACAATACACTTACAGGCAACCCACAGCTTACAATCAGTCTCACAAGATGTACAAGCACTCGACTTTCGGGCCACAGAACTACACAAGCCTTTCTCCCATCATACGTCCAGTCGAGTCCGAGTCCCAGAGCTGTCTGGCTATTTCTCGCAACGCGCCTGCCCACCTGAAGTGGCTTCACGAGGCCTGCGTGCGTCCTGCTTTGTCCTTGCCTGACCGCTGGCTGTCTCGTCAGCCGGCAACCTCGCAGGCAGGTAACTAATACTCGCCTGGCGGGCGTAACGATGTTACAGCATCCCCACTAGGGACTATTCGCCTGGCGGGCGTAACGATGTCCCTGCATCTCTGCTGGCAATACATTAGACTCTGACATGCTCCCCCGGGGCTTCTTCATGAAAGATTTCATCTTTCATGTACACTCTATATACAATACTGGGTTAATATTTTTAACCTGTCAGAGTCAACCTTTCTGTTATATACATTTACTTTGGTGTAGAAATACAAAAACACACATCTTGGCATAGAAACACATAAGAAATGGACATTGTATCTAAAGACATGTGGTGTTCAACCTTTAACACTCGTCAAGCTTCATCATCTCGATTGCTGATTACCTTAATTGCATTATTGACCCAGTCAGATCGGTAGTAACAGCTTCCCAAGCAACTACCTCGCAGCCTTTCAAAAAAAAGTAATAATATGCTTTTTGAAACAAAAAACATCTGGCAAGACTGTAATACGGCTTTATATAAGCCGCATTCAACGCTCAAACTCTGACCTCATTTGGCCAGGAGTTCTTGTGTCGGTCTGCAATGTCGGTAACACTCTACCATGCCCAGTAGATGGCTTCTTGGCGTGTTAACAATCTGGCAACAACATGATTATTTATCTACAACACATCATCGTATACATTTCAATTAACGCCCTTGGTGTAATAATGTAATAACAATTAAATGAAAGGGACATAACTTCAAAAATTGAGAAATATAATATCTTACAATAATTCTTCTATTTCTCAGCGTCATAGCTTGATGTTTCTCCATACTAGCGAAAAAATGTCGGTAGTATGAATAAATTAATCAAGATATGATTCTAAGATTACACTAAATGAAAAATCTTAATACACGATTCGTGTATTCGAAATTATTGAATCGTAAATAGTTTAGAAGTGTTCTAGCTTTTTAACCTTTTGTTTGTCGTCTGCTAATTTTAAACTAAATTTCTAACTCATCCGGAAGTACACACGAACAGCTGATGTTGAAATTTGTAGAACACGCTTGTTCCGGTCTGATGTAGTGAAACGGAATGTGCAAAGTTCTGATCGTTCATGTGTTGGTTGTTTCACTGGAAAAACTTCTGGATTTCGATTTGACTGATGTGGTGTAGATGTCAATTTTCAGGTCACACTTTCACAAACGGAGTTAAAATATCACTGGATATGTTCCAAATGCAGATACCACGGATAAATTTGACAGTTCGCTTGCGGTAAGTTCAGAGCGAATGTGGCACTGTTCTTGTTTCGTAATATATACAATTAATAAAGTTCTCTTTCTACCACACACTACACAATTATTCACGACAATCACTACGTTAATAATAAAATAAGAAAACTATATATATTGGGAATAAACCCTATCACATCATATAGACATACACAGCTTTCGTGAAAAAAAAAAAACTTCACTGATGCATGGCTGTGTTGGTCTGAGTGTATTTTACACACTGCACTCAGACATTGGTGCTTACTGGGTCGGTCGGACAACGGGACAAAAGATCGGCAATCGTGTTTGTTCTGCCCGCGATGTGTCGAGCTTCAAAGCTGTAATCTTGAAGTTTAAGAGACCAGCGAGCTATCATTTGGTTGGAAGGTACACCTGAATTGATAAATCTCAATGGACTACTGTCAGACTCCACAATAAAATGACGTCCCAGGAGGAATCTGGAAAATTTAGTTATACCCTCAACTAGAGCAAGGGCTTCCAACTGCGGTGTCGACCAAGAGCGTTCTCTAGGTTTTAATTTTCTCGAGAAGTAATATACAGGATGTAGGATGTTATCATGTTCCTGTAACAGAACTGCTCCAATCGCTACGGAGCTCGCGTATGTGCGTAATCTGAAAGAAATAAGAGAATTTGGCAATTTTAGAATGGGATTCTTTAAAGTATTCTCAGAGAAATAAGATAATACTTTCTGGAATGCAAATTTTTGGCATTCATTGCTTACAATTTTCTCGGGTTGATCTTTTGTTAGTAAGTTAGTAAATACTTCGGTCAGTTCAGCAAAATCTGGTATGAACTGCCTATAATAATTTATAAGTCCCAACAAACTTCTGACTTGCTTTTTCGTAGTCGGAAGTGAGAGTTTTAGTATCTTGGACACAATGTTATCGTCTGTCGTGACAAAGCCATTAGATATTTTGTACCCCAAGAAGGATATTTCCTGATAGGCTATGTCTACTTTTGCAGGCTTTACCGTCAGTCCGTGCTGTCTAATGCGTTCAAATGTCTGTTCTAATGTCTTTATGTGGTCTGTCATTGTCTTTGTGTGAACACAAATGTCGTCTATGTAACAGATAATATTCGGTATGTCTACTAGTAGAAGTCGTGTCATACGTACGAATGTTGCTGGGGCATTGACAAGCCCAAATGGAAGTTTGCACCATTCGTACAGTCCCCAAGGTGTGGCAAAAGCTGTCAGATGTCTGCTCTGTTCGTCTACTGCTATTTGCCAGTAACCTTTCGTCATGTCTACCTTCGTAAAGAACCTAGCGTCTGTCAGTTCTGTCAATAGATCTTCCGAGTTTGCCATTGGCTCTAAATCTAAAAGAGTTATCTTATTTAATTTCCTATAGTCGACACAGAGTCTTATTGTGTTGTCCTTTTTGCGTACTATGACCATTGGAGATGAGAAATTTGATTGGGATCGTCTAATGATGTTGTTTTGCTCTAAGCTGATGATCTCTTGATGTAAGTGTTCTTTGTAATGCAATGGAGTGGTGTATGGTCTGCATTTTATGGGTGTATTTGACGTGAGTGTGATGTGATGTTGTACTAATTCTGTTTGTCCTGGGTTGTTGGAGAAAATGGTGTTGTACTGTTGTATGAGCTGTTTGCAACTGTCTGTTTCTGCTTGAGTTAACTTTGGGTTGATCTTAATTTCCTTCAAGCAGTTTGTCGTGTCTAATGCAGGTGTTGGAATTTTGTCACTAGCCTCGTCATCTTCATGGTCTATTATCACTGTACATGCTGTTGTATCGTCTTGTTCGTGGTCTCTGTTGTAATATGGTCTTAGCATATTGATGTGGAATATTTTGTGTTTGTCTTTTATTTGAATCTCATAGTCTACCGGTGAAATCTGTCTCGTCACTTTAAATGGTCCTTGCCAAGAATCAGTCAATAAGTGTCTGTCACTAGGTAGAAGAAGAAGAACGTCCTGTCCAGGTGTCAACGTTATTGTCCTGTTACCTTTGTCAGCATATTGTCTATATGTAGCACCAGATAATTTTAGTGCATCCTTTGCAATTATACAAGATTTGATGATTCTTTCACGCAATGATGTAACATATACGTATGATGATATGGGTTTTAGAAAAGGAGTGGATTCAGTTAACATTTGATGATAGATGCTTAATGGGCCACGTGGTTTGGCACCATAGATAAGTTCAAAAGGAGAGAAACCTGTACTAGCATGTGGCACCTCGCGATAAGCAAAGAGAATAGCAGGTAAATATACGTCCCAGTTATTGGGGTGCTCTTGTGTGACTTAAGCAAGCATATGCTTTAAATCACCGTTAAATTTTTCTATAATTCCACTCGAGTGAGGATGGTACGGGGAATTGAAACATTGCTTCATTCCTAACATTTTGGTGAAAGCTTGAGTAGATGCGGCGATGAATTGACTTCCCCTATCTGATTGGATAGCGTCTGGAAATCCTATCCGTGAAAATATATGGAAGAAAACTTCCATTATGTCATTGGCAGTTATGTTCTTTAGCGGAATCGCTTCAGGCCAGCGGCTACATTGATCAATAACAGTTAATATATATTTATTCCCTCTGGTTGTTATCTGATTAAGAGGGCCCACTATGTCGACAGATATTTTCTCAAAAGGTCGACTGGCTAAGTCAGTAATTTGTAACTTTGCCTGTGGGTTTTTTCCTTTCTTTACAAGTTTCTGGCAGATGTCACAACTCCTGCAATATTGCTTAATGTCATTGCAGAATTTGGGCCAATAAAACTGTAATAATAATCTTGATCTGGTCTTAGCGTATGCCATATGCCCTGCAAGCGGTATATCATGGGCAAGATGTAAGGCTTGCTTACGATACTCAATTGGCAAAACAGTTTGCTCTGTTGTAGTGTCACCTCTGGTATAATACCTGGTGAGGATACAATTTTTCAAAGCAAAATGCCATCTTGCATTGTTGGTTAACTTTTGCTTTTGGCCAATCAGATTAAAATATTTTGACAATGAAGGATCAGCCTTTTGGGCTGTTACAAAAGTCTCCTTCATGGTTTTAGGAGGTAGTAATACTGGGCTAAGCATTTCTATAGCCTCAGTTTGATTAATTTCATCTTGCATTCTAGCAGTAGATCTGGTTACTGCGTTCACACATTCAATGATATCAGATGGTGATGAAATAGTGTTATCAATGATGTCATGTGATCCTAGTGCTACGTTAGCTACCATACATTCATTAGGTGGTACAACATTATCAATGATGACATTTGATGGTGATGTTGTGATCTCATTAATGCAAAGAGATGTTATGTCATGAGGCATATCATTCACCTCTGGTAAATTTCCAATTATAATATCACACACCGGGTTTGTTAATGCTGCGCATTTTACTTTCCCAGTGAGGAAAGGTGTTTGAATATATGCCCATGCTAGTGGGTACTTTTCAATATTGCCGGAGAATGTTCTGCATGTTACGTTCCTGCCTGTATAGTCTGTAGGCATTATGAACGTTCTCTTCAGTCCAATCAGTGAACTTCCCGTGTCCCGAAGGACTGTAGCAGGCTTGCCATTCACATATCCTTGATGGATGTTTATTCTTCCTTTGGAATCTACTACCAAATTAGCTTCTTCATTGGCAATAGGAATGGAGTGGCCGCATGTTAAAATACCATCTTCATAAAAGGTATTACATACAGTACATTTATTGGCGTTAAACATATCAAAAGCCTGTGCTGAGTTCACAGGGTGTTTCTCTGATTGTTCTTCATCTGATGATGAACTATCAAATAAGGCGGCATTGGCTTTCTTGGTCATTTGCCTACCTTTACAATCATGGCGATAATGTCCATACGCCTTACAGAGGAAACATTTACGCAAATTTCTAAAGGATTTACGCTCCTTATCTTGTCTGTTTACGATGTTCTGTAAATATGTAAGATATGCGGGGTTCTTGTCGCACATCTCACCTTGATGATGTGAAATTCTACAATAGTTACAATGGTTGTACTTCTCAGATGTAGGCTTATAAGGTTTTTGCCTACTATAGGGTTTGTTATAGTTAGCCGCTGCTACAAAATTGGTTTCAGTAGCTTCACTGGCAAAACAATGTTTGTTGGCTGTGTAATAAGCCGAACCACGTCTCTCAATCTGCTCTACACTCGTACATTCATTCTCTTGCAAAAACTTTGAAAATGCTGATGGAATGGATGAAATGACTTTATCTCTAATGATAAGATCTTCTAACTTTTGATAGTTCTTATCAATTTTAGCTGCTGAAGTCCATTTGGTAAATATATCTCGGACTAAGCAGAGGTAGTCAGAGAACGTTTGAGTCGGTTTGGGGCTCAACTTGCTGAATTGTTCTCTGTAACCTGCCTCATCTAACATAAAATGTGCCATAATCTTTGATTTTAGATAATGGTAATCTTTTCTTAGGTCTTTGGGTATAGTCTCTATGACTTTCAGAGGCTCCCCTGATAAACTCCTCATATAAATTATATTCCATTCAGACAATGGGATCTGGTAATGGTCCATTAAAGTCTAAAAATTTTGGGTGAAAGCTGCAATGCAGTCACCCGAGGTATAATTTCTTACGATACCTTGATATTTCTTGTACTGGTTTTCTTTCTCCAGTCTCTCAGATTTCTTGGACTCTTTGTTTATGGCAGTCTCAGTATCAAGTTGTTTGATTTTTAATTGCACTTCCAGCTCTTCCCGTTTACTCTGAGCTGCTATCTCTGCCTTCTTTAATTCTGTCTCTCTTTCAATCTCTGCCTTTTTCAGTTCGATATCTAACTTCGCTTGTTTTGTCTTTGCAGACAGTTCTAGTTCTGTCTGTTTTACTGCAGTTGCTGCCTCTGCTTGCTTTAAGGCTGTTTCTGCCTCTACTTGCTTGGCAGCTCTTTCCGCCGCTCTTTCATCGCGTTCATTAGCTTTCTCACGAAGGTGTTCAGAGTATTTAGTTTCACTCCACTTTGTCAACTCGTCACCTGTTAACTTTAATTTTAAACCCATATCGATGAAATCATTTAATGAAGACATGATGGAAAATGCAAATGAAATATCAGACACACAATTTGTTACAAGTTGTTAGTAACGTGAACAATTTACAATTGTGTTCTATGTACAATATGTGCCTAAATTTGCATCCGAAAGTATATAGAAAGAAAAAATATACTCAAGTGTCCTGGATGCGGTGAAGAACGGTTGAAATTCGGACTAGGAATTGTAGGGTCGCTACTTCAAAACACAAATGACCTCTACGGGCAAGGGTTTCAGATGGCACAGAAAACCTGCTTTGTTTTTGGAGAAAATAAGTTAGCGTCTATTTGATGTGGTGTGTATGCTTGTCACTAAGTTTTGATTAGGTGTGTATGGCGTTGAGTGTAATTGTAGGTCGTAATGTTGTCCGTCAACAATTTTTTTTTTTTCAAAACCACCAGTTACTTTCTTTCCGAAACTTTCTGCTTTACACAACTCACTTTTCAAAGACAATCTAACTATATCTCAACACTATACAACATTGATGACACATCACTTACATCAAGATGACATTCAGTAAGGACATAGACATCAAGTTTACAAGATGGCGACAAGGTCACAATGGCGACAACTTCACAATGTCGACAAGGTCAAAACGGTGACAAGTTCCACAATCACAAATGTTTTACACGTTTACAAGATCAAACAATATGTATGCACTGTACGTTGACATTTAGTCTCCATGTTCAAACAATGTAATAATATATCAAAATGAGCCTTCACAATCACCTTTAAATGCACTCTAAAGTTGGACAAAAATTTCTAAGTTCACAAATCTAGGTTTTAAATGTTAATTACTTAAACCACGTTCATTTTAAAGCCGGACGAATGCCACCACGTCAACACATGTCAGGTTCTTAAACCTGGCTCGTTATCCTAACACATGTGAGACAGTACAAATACAACGTGATTTGACTTGAGACTCAACGACACTAAGTTTCGATGGATTTATTTACAGATCACGATCTAGAGATGATCATCACAATACATAAGTTATAACAATACACTTACAGGCAACCCACAGCTTACAATCAGTCTCACAAGATGTACAAGCACTCGACTTTCGGGCCACAGAACTACACAAGCCTTTCTCCCATCATACGTCCAGTCGAGTCCGAGTCCCAGAGATGTCTGGCTATTTCTCGCAACGCGCCTGCCCACCTGAAGTGGCTTCACGAGGCCTGCGTGCGTCCTGCTTTGTCCTTGCCTGACCGCTGGCTGTCTCGTCAGCCGGCAACCTCGCAGGCAGGTAACTAATACTCGCCTGGCGGGCGTAACGATGTTACAGCATCCTCACTAGGGACTATTCGCCTGGCGGGCGTAACGATGTCCCTGCATCTCTGCTGGCAATACATTAGACTCTGACAGAGGCGGCTATGTGATAGAACAGAGCAATGTAGCAGTATTTAACAATGAAATAGAACCAGTGCGGTGCTATGGTTAGCATACGACATATAATTATAAATGTGGTGGTGGCAAGATTAGTGAGGCGTTCTTTATTCTAAACAATCGGAATTCTGATACTAAAATTATCGACAGACAAAAATAATATTCAAACAGTACACGAAAGGCATGGGGGACATACAAGGATACTGAATTATTTCATCAACCTCTTAAAGAATATACGGTCTGGAAACAAGGGTAGGAACAGATCTGAGGAGCCAATGCAGAAATCCACGATGAGAACTATTACTTTCGTTGTTATGCCAAGACACGACCATGTAAAGGGAAATGAACATGCAGACGTTTTGGCTGGCTCTGCGGCTATTGTTGAGAATCAATCAACGAACCTAACATACATCTTAAATGTCATTACAATTCTCGGTACAACTGCTGATTCGATGACAAGGATGAGATAACATCCTAGCTGAGGATGAAAAACATTGGTGTCATGCAGGGAGATGTATGGCATGGAGTCTTTGCAAGAGACACAAGAAAATGGGTGAACCAGAACTGAATAGAACTGGTGTGATCAGCCATCGAATAATTGTCGAAATAATATTTACAACTGAAAACACATGGAATTGTCCGGCGTGGAATGATGATATTCTATTGTGATAATTGTACTTGATTTCGTCTACACTTAATCATTATCTTAGAAGTTTAGTGGTTTGCTATAGAATTTTCAAGGCTTGACCCTTTTTCATGACATTGTTCACACACATGAAAAGTTTCCAAACATAACTGTAGAACTTAGCTGACATTAAAGTGTAGATGAAAAAATTGGCCGTACAGTTTATTGCTATAAACACTTCCTCTAAGTCTCGCAGTGCTACAGACAAGGCCTGAAACTGATCAAAGTCTGGAAATCTGTAGAAATATACGAAATATACAAAAGATGGAACGTTGCACAGACAATAAACAGCACAAACTAGAAGCAACATGCGTGAAATTTTAACGTTAATGTCATTTCTGCTGGCATTACTCGATGTCATGGTTAAGCGTTGCTTAGCTACCAGACGCAGCTTATGTAATGTAGCGCAGCAGTTGGCGGTAATCACACAGCAGAAAATTCCGGAAGGCGAGCTGAGAACAGAATATCCGATTATTGTTAACACTTCTGTATTCGATGTGAACCATTCAGTTATTACCATAGAAGGATACGATTGGTTGTGGTTGATATCAAAACTCCATTCAATCCTGCGGTAAAAACAAAGCCACGGTTGGAGTATAATAACCCATGATATGTAAATACACATTACTATAACAGTAGTATTCCTATTAGTAAACCACAGAGAAACCTTTAACGGGCAGAAAACAGCAAGAAGTCGTTCCGTGGATACTACTAAAATATGGCTATTACTAAGAAACATCAACAATCTACTGATTCCGTACACATAAGTCAATAAATATAATTCGTAAATGCCAGCAAAGAAAGAGTCAAATGTACCTATAATACAAGACAGTTTTCGCGCTGAAAGAATCACTAAGTAGGAAAGGTCAACACAGGCCAAAGATATCAACACAATGTTAGTGGTGTCTTTAAATCCATGCCGACTGAGAACGATTAATGTGATGGAGTTTCCAAATACACCAACAATGGCAATGACGTGGATCAGATAACAGTTTAACACTTTGCTTAGAATTCCTATCACTTCTGAATGAATGTAGCCGCTGTTTGAGTTCACAAACTCACCCATGTCAGTTGGTTTTAGCGGGCAGTGTAGAGTAACAGTGTCAGTGTCAGCGCCCATCTTTGTTCTTAGTTCTGAGACAGGTCGTTATCCTTCAACGAATTTCTCACCTTTGCTTTACTTATGTTTAATAATTCTTCAAAGTCAAAGCGAAGGATTTAGTCTGAATAACAGAAGCATAAGTAATATTTATTACAAAGACAAAATTGTTTAACCTAATGCAACATCAAAGTGAATGGAACCAACCTGTAATAAGTCCATTTACTTAAGTAGTATGAGTGCCCTTATATATCAACTATCGCCCGTACTGAAACATCCAACACGACAAATAATAAATATCATATTCACACAAACCCTATGCTGCCAATGTCAAACTTGGACATTATCCAAATCACACTTACGAAAAATTAACACCTGCGAGATGAGATGCTTGAGAAGAGCTACCAACTTAACTATCCGTGACCGAGTAAGATTTTCTGTCGTTCGTTCCTTTTCTGTGTCTTTGGAGGTTCGGGCAGCCTAGGTATCTTGCCCCGTGATTGCCAAGGCAGTTGGCACATTTTCTTTTATCAATTGGCTTTCGGAAGTCCTTCTCCGGTTTGGCCAGCGAACATTTGTTGAAGGCATGATCTTCGGTGCACTATCAACAGATTTTTGTCTGACTGCTACACGTTATTCTACTGTCGCTAGCACTCTGGCAACGAGAGCATTGGGTAATTCTAGGAATAAAACGTTCAGGCTGCTGTCTCCTGTCCATCGTCACCCAGACAGGCATCTCGCTGCCCTCCGTTGTTACCATCACTGGAGTTGTATCTTGACAGTAGGTCAAAAGCCGCTCCGCCTGTGTGACTTGAATGTCGAGATTCTCCTGCTGCAGCAGCGTCCTTACCTGGTCGTCTGACAGCTCCACTGGGACATGATTGACCACCCATCTTATCATCTGTTTACCTGGTCGTCTGACAGCTCCACTGGGACATGATTGACCACCCATCTTATCATCTGCCCTCTGTCGGTTTTTTCCGCTATGGTGTCTTTCTCCTCACTTTGCCTTTGGGTAGTCTTAGACATTGTTTGTACCAGGTTGTCGTTACCTTTCCCAGTGGTCGCTTCATTTGTGGCCTTTTTCTTTGGTGTTGCTTTGGTACAGCTATTAGATAGGTTCACTCCTCACGTCTTCTTAGTAGCGGCTTTTACGCTACCCCACTTGTACATTGAGTGTCTTTTAGATTTAGTTTTGGATCGTGCAATTGTTATCCCTTGTATCTGGTATCTTGAATAATCAGATTGTTCTCGATAGGGTTACGCAGTTGTGAATAAATAATACTGATTCACTGAGCAATCCGATGCATTTTACTTCACCTGAGCACTGGCCTCCTTGCACTTCATTCGTCCGAGTAAGAAACCATGTTGTCAGGCAAGAGGACGTCCATGACAAGAGGACGTCCGAGAGAAAAAAAAACGGATTGTCGACATCAAAGACATTTTACACTTAGAGGACTGACACTATACAGTGCCACCCAACGGGCTCTGGAACAATAACTATTCCTTCCCACGACGCTTGGCAGCAAAGGATGTAAGATGATGTTGGTGAGGATGATTTAAGTATTTTGGTACTTTAATTACAAAAGGAAATAAAAACAGTTAGGTATGTGCAACTCCTGCGAATAGGTGAGGTATACCAAACACTGACCATACCGTACCTTACAACGAAATCCACAATGGTAAACATAAATCCAATTATAAAAAAAAAAAATAAGAAATATAATTTCTTATAAATATAAAAATAAAATAAAAATAGGTATACTAAGACACAACAAACTACGTTTCGATTATAAAATCTTCATCAGGAAAGGAACAACACATACATATCTAAAGAAACCAATTAAATTATTAAATTTAATATTAAAACACAACTCCTTCGTTGTTAGAAAGGCGGCACAAAAGTTGAGTTCAGTTCAGTTGTGAAAGGTGCCTCTTTGTCTTCAAAATTTGAGTCCAATACAGTTGTGAAAGGTGCCAAATAAGAAAATGTGGAACCTAAGGTGTGCAAACAGCTAGATAAGGATATAAAGAGGGAAGTCAGCAGAGTTATACAGTAGCATCTACAACAGTGTTGATTCCCGCTGGATGGATGCATCTCAAAGAGCTGATTAACTGTGTTTCAATTTTAAGCCTAATGAAGTTATTAGAGAAGAATGGCTTCAATACTGTGAGCAATACATTGTCGACTCCATTGTGATCAAAAGTATGAAATGGTTAGAGACAAGATTGTCAGTGTTGAATAATATCCCTAAGATATTCCCTAAAGCGATCGGTTAGGCGTCTACCTAAGTAGTATTGGACCAGTCTGTCCAATATTCTTCATATTACATCGTTTGCAAATAATAATATATATTAGGTTGCGGGATATGCATGTAAATGAGTCTTTCAAGAAATTAGGTGCCTAAGGGGAATGTACTCGTCTGTGTCAGAATAACGTGAGTGCATGTCAAGCATGTCTACCGGTGAAATTTAGATGTACCCACAGATGATGTAGAGAGGCGACTGTGAATAGGGTGGTCTATGAGATGTTTGTTTCAGCGAAAGATTACCATATGGCCTCTAGGAAACACCTCACGAGTGGTTTGGTTTGATGTCAGGATTGACCAGTACTGGAGAAAGACATGTTTGATGGGCTTTGCACTTGGATGAAAGGTGAGGATAAGTTTGAGTTTATTACTTGGAAGTCGCGTTTTCTTGACAAAGGACATTTGTTGCGAAACTCGTGTTATATGATAAAAGGATGTAGACAGAATGTGCTTTGGGTACGCCCGTCTAGAGAAACATTCTAGCATTTATGGGCTGTCTCTAGGTAGTCATTATCATCCTGACAGATACGACGAAGGCGAAGTAGCCAGGGATAAAGGGATATAGTCTTTGCAACTTTTGGGGTGGGATGAACTGTATAAGAGAAAACATTGAGCATCAGTAGGTTTATAGTATACGGAGGCCGTGAGACCTGTTTGATTTATATTAACTGTGACAGCTACAGGGCAAGATGTGGTGAGTAAAATTAGACGTGACAAGCGCAGAAAGCTTCAAGACAGAGAAAAAAGCTGGGAGCAGCCACCTTGGTGGAATTTCGAGGTTGAGAAGGCTTGCGTGGATAAGCGTAGTGCTGTAAGAAGATGGCAAAATGCCAAGAAGAACAGAGCTGGCCATCATAGTCCCTGTATGCGCATAGAAAGAGAGATGCACACAAAAGTAAGCTATTTAAAAAAAAAAAACTGGTCAAGGTGGTTAAAAGTGAAAAATGGGCAGAAGTGTGTCAAAGAGTAAGCACAGACAAGTCACTGAAATTGTTCTGGCGACTACATAAAAGCATTAGTGGGGTAGTCAAGAATAAGAGCATTTCTGACTTCCAAAGTGCTGACCTCATCTGGCAGAGGACTGACGAATACAAGGGAAAGCCCTCTTTGAACGCTATCTAGAGCAGAGCAACCAGACATGGGAGGCTGAAATCTTGCCAAGGAGGTCACCTCAGACAGGTGCAAGGCCTAGAACACTTCGGATGAAGACACAGTGACAGTGAAAGAAATCAAGGCTGTGCTTCGACGATCAAAAAACAACGCTCCAGGGGCCTGGGGACATAAGATACGACGACATCAATAGGTGTACCGACAACGAACTAGAGAAACTAGCAGACATGTAAAACAACAGTATAGGGAGTGCTTGCATCAAGGAGGAGTGGTTACACATCTATCTGATTCCATTGCCGAAGTCTGGCAAAGACCACACAAACATTCAGGGATATCGAGTTACAACCATGCAGAATACAATAGGAAAGCTGCTGGAGAAGTTAATTGCCAGGAAAATATCAAGCCAGCTAGAGAGGCAAGGTGTTTTCCCACCTACCATGGGTGGGTACCGTCCAAAAAGAGAAACTTGGACCAATGCAGCAATTTTTGCCCATGATGTCTATGAAGGTTTCCACTCAGGCATTGAAACCTTTGCTGCAGCGATTAATCTTGAGGACGCGTACAACAGAGCACCATCTCTGTTAATAGATTAGGAGGGGATGATGTGCAAAGACTAGGCACGGTTGAGCATCCTATGAAAACGTAACTAAGGATGCTCAAGCCGTGACGCAGGGGGTTAGAGAAGTTAGTTACGGGCTGGACTTTGAGGTGACAACATCGTTTGCTTATAATAGAAAACCTCTTGTATCCTGATATATATATTCTGATATATTTCGTCAAATAAACTCATGAAAACTACAATCAGGACTTCATGACTTCAATTATATACATCTTATAATCGTCCCTGTACTGTTACAGTACAGATTTGATGCCGCTATACCAGGATTTTGGACGTGGCTGTTGCGGACACAATGCGAAGTACTAACAAAATATGCAGCACAGCGGAGAAATTTTATTGAACACCTTTTCTCAAGTTGCAACAAAGAAAAAACGTTACCACAACAGATGATTTTACTGAAGGAATCTTGAATTTTGTCAGAAGCCGTACTCAAAGAATCCAGACTAGACCTTATCAAAAGTTGCAACTTATATTGGAACCACCGCAAATCATAATTTTTACGGAGGCTAGTTGATTGGAGCCGCCATACATCTTGGAATGAATTCTTAGACGGAGCTACAATAGTAGGCTGTTTATCAGAATTATAGGCTGTTTAACATCGTGTCCTGGAATGACCTGACTGTTGTCCTTGGCAGTCACTATGCTGTAAGTTTTGACGTGCTGTTATCGGGGCTGTTGATTGACCTTGCTTGCCTGAAGGAGGTCACTTACTGGAGCTGTCCCAGACTGAAGAAATTTTGAATTTTGGGAGAAACTACAGCTCATTAAGATGTCTGTCATGGAGAATGCGATTTACTTGCTTTGGTCTTTTCAGACGCGTGTGGGCATAATGGGTTGCCGTCCTGCTGAAGAAGAGAACCTATTGTAATCGCTTCATTTCTCAGCTTGAGCCATTTCAAATCCAGACGTGCCCTTTTTCGGGTGAAGTCCAGAAGTACCCTTTTTTGGGTGAAAAGAAGCCACAAATCTGGGGTGCCCGCCAATGGGTGAAATGGAGAGTCCAGAGGTTGTCCTTTCGCTGTGATGGAGTAGAGGAATACGACACGCTCGTTTTTTTCTGTGAAGCCTACAGTTGTCAAGCATAATCCTCGGTCGGCGTGTTTGGACTTACTTTCCTGTTGGACCCGTGGAAGACATATTTCAGCCCTTTAACGGTATTTAGCATAATTAAGATTTAGCTAATATAACATAACACGTGATCTTTATAAGAAGAAAAACAGTTGCTTACGTCCCTTGTTTAATTTAAATTAGCCTATTGTGGTATACTTATTGATATTTATTAACTAAATTATAATTGTGAATTTGAATATATAAATTGTATAGCAAAAATATTTCAGCATATTTCAGCATGGCAGAGGAACAAGTTTCGTTAACACAGGTGTTAACTGGAGTAGGCACGGCAATAGGCAGACTCAACACAGCAATAAAGCAACAAGGAATAGGGACAGAGATTGAAAAATTTAGTGGACAGGCGAAAGATTTCAAGAAATGGATGACTTCGGTAGAGAAACATGCATTCTTGGTGGCGGCAATGGATGAGGAGAAGATGAAAAACTGTTGCACCGGTTTCGGATCACATTAGAAGAAAATTAGAAGCTAGAGTAGATGAGACATGGGAGCAGTTCAAGGATGACCTGGCCCACAAGTATGCTGAAATCACAGATCCTCAGCATGCGTTTTCAGTGTTAAGACAATCCAAGCAAAACACTGGAGAAACTGTGCAATTATTTAGTGATAGGTTGATTAACATAGCTGAGGAGGCATTCCTGGGACAGAACGTACGAGGAGAGGAAGTAGAACGAATGTTGGTCGGGATTTTTGTAGACGGTATAAAGTCAGATGGACTGAAGTGTAAATTAATGAAAGAAAACCCTGAGAGATTATCACAAGCTGTGGATATAGCTGTACAGGAAGATAATTTGAGACGAAGATTTAGACTGAGAGTAGGACGAGAAATAAGAACTAGTCGGGAGGATAGGATCGAAGAGCCCATGGAGATCGGACAAACAAGATTCGGATGGAATAGAAGAGGAGGAATACAGACGTTGCAGGGAGGTAATGAAAATACTTATGATAGAAGAAGACAAATGAGAAATCCTATAAGAGAAACGGTAGGTAACACAAATATAGTCTGTTGGGGTTGTGGCCAACACGGACACATTTTTAAGTTCTGTGGTAACAGGCGTGTTCAGTTGAATACACACAATAGATATGATAATAACAGATCAAATAGGAATTTTGAGGATAGACAGAGAAATTTTACAAGGCCAAGAACGCAGGAAAACTGGAATCCCACCTACTGAATAGGACCTGCGGTAGGAGGGAAGATAACAAGGTCCCAAGAATTAAAGAATATTTTAATGACAAGTATAGAAGGACGAGTAGAAAATGGTCTCAACTGGCTGAAATCAGACAATTTTCAATAAATAAGACGGACCCCAGTTCATGTATAATAGAAATAGGGAAATATAGAATTCGAACATTAATTGATTCGGGAGCTCAAGTAAGTGTAATCAAAGAAAATTTTTTATACAAAATAATAAAAAATTGCAAAATATTCAGGAGTCATGATACTCTTCACTCTGTTACAGGACAAAAATTAGAGGTACTGGGCCAAACAATGATAAATCTCAAATTAGGAGGAATCAACGTAAGACATCTTTTTCACGTAGTGAAAGAGTTAAATAGGAACATGCTTATAGGTAGAGACTTCTTGCTGAAAAATGGTATAAGACTTTTTTTTTAAATCTGCACAAGTTAAGATTCAGGGGCATGTACGTAGATTTAGAAGAGGACATGCACATATCAGCACTGGTTAGGGTTAAAACGTCCACGACTTTAAAACCACAAACGGTTAATTTGATACAGGCGAAGTGAAAAGAAATCCGTATTATTTAGTAGGACATACAGTTAGAATAACAGAGTTACAAAGGGAGGTGATAGATGAGCCTGGTCTAGAGGTTCCAGATGGAATAATGACATTAGATAAACACTTAACTTTTCCAGTAATGATTATTAACAACACAGGCAGGGAAATTAAATTGTACAGAGGATGTGTAATAGCCAAAGTAGAACATGATTCTAACAGCGTATTAGCAACAGATAGAGTAGCAATGCCGAGAATGAATTATTCAGAAACTCATATGGAAAGAATCAATACCAGGACTAGACGCGGAAGAAGATGGAACGTGCAGAATGATGAATTGATCCATCCATTCAGAAAACATACATCTCAAATATATTCAGTAGACAAAATAACAAGAGAACAATAATTATTAGCACAGTTAAAAGCTCCACCAGAAAATAAGGAAATATTAGAAAAACTTATAATAAAGAGAATCAAGATGTTTTTGCAATTAACGACTTAGATTTGGGGAAGACCAAAACAGTCACTATGGAAATAGATACTGGAAATCACCCACCAATTAGTTTGAAACCGTATAGAACTCCCTTAAGAAATAGAGAAATTGTCGAAAAGGCAATAGAAGATATGTTAAAAGCAGGAATAATAACAAGATCTAAGTCAGAATGGTCATCTCCGATTGTCATAGTGACCAAGGCCGATGGTTCACACCGATTCTGTTGTGACTACATGGCGTTGAACAAAATCACTAAGAATGTAGCTTACCCATTGCCGGTGATCGACGATATTTTAGGGTTACTTAATGGGTCTACCTTTTTAACTACATTGGATGCAAGGTCAGGATTTTGGTGTATCCCTATGTCCCCAGATGCTCAAAAGAAAAGTGCTTTCTGTACACACGCAGGTTCTTACGAATTTTTACGAATGCCTTTTGGGGTCAAAACTGTGCCTTCTCACTATAGTAAACATAAGTACCAAAAATTTAAGACTTGTGCTAGTATGAAGTCAGTGTTAATAGGGGAGGTTAATTACATAGTAATTGGAAACATTTGCTATGCTTAGATGACGGCGTTTTATTATGGATCTTAGTAGAAATATATGGTTCTAGGAAGTTGAAATAGGAGCTGCATTAAGTCAGCATTGATTGAAGGTATGTGGATTGGATGCCATATTATATAAAGGAATAAACGTGACTAACGTCTATAGCGGGTATAAAAAGAGGCTGTGATAGTTAGATAATATAATAAGCTGGTTAATAAAGAATGGATATTAATGGGGCTGTAGATAGCAGTGCATATGGTTTGGTACAGGGTTAGATACGCATATGAACAAGGATGCTTGTCATGGGATGTGAGGGGGTAAATATAGGAGCTGTGATAAACAGCGTTAATTAATTTAAAATATGTTCGTGGGAAATAAACATTGTTAATATTGTGGTTTCATGATTGGACATGAGACAGGTGAAATATAGTCATGGGTGTGGATGACAGCACAAAAAATAAATATTGAGTATAAGGAATAAATTTTAGATCGACTTAATTTATAACAAACAGAGATATATGTTCATAGATCATAAGATATGTTTTTAAAAACTTTATTTATAAAGTTTTTGCGTTTGCAGGGGAGGTAAATGTGATTGCTTTTTGACTACTTCTTTATATCTTCATAACTGGGTGCGCACCCCATCTTTTCTGTCTATCCTGTGTCGTGGATGTTGAGAGAAAATGAGAGGTTACATAACGCATGATAAGTTTCAAATTATATACCAACGATGTTGATGAATATATGAAATGAAATATCCTTATGAATTATGTTTTTAAATGAAACCTTGTAGGCTCATATACGGAAACGAAGAAGAAGTATCACTTCACGAAGATCAATAACAGAACATAGCGGTTAGCTATAAGAGATAAGTGGAGGATTGGATTCGAAGGAGTAGAAATAGAGTTCATTGGTTAAGAGGGGTTAGTTTAAGATAGGTTGGAGAAATAATATGGGTGTTAGTGAGGGAAAGAATAAATAGAATAAGTAGGTTCGGGATTAAGACTTTTTAAGAAAAGTCTTCTTAAAGAAAGAGAGGAATATAACAGAGCACCATCTCTGTTAATAGATTAGGAGGGGATGATGTGCAAAGACTAGGCACGGTTGAGCATCCTATGAAAACGTAACTAAGGATGCTCAAGCCGTGACGCAGGGGGTTAGAGAAGTTAGTTACGGGCTGGACTTTGAGGTGACAACATCGTTTGCTTATAATAGAAAACCTCTTGTATCCTGATATATATATATATATATATATATATATATATATATATATATATATATATATATATATATATATATATATATATATATATATATTCTGATATATTTCGTTAAATAAACTCATGAAAACTACAATCAGGACTTCATGACTTCAATTATATACATCTTATAATCGTCCCTGTACTGTTACATACTGTCCAAAAAGAGAAACTTGGACCAATGGAGCAATTTTTGCCCATGATGTCTATAAAGGTTTCCACTCAGGCATTGAAACCTTTGCTGCAGGGATTGATCTTGAGGACGCGTACAACAGAGTACTATTGGATTTTTTAAATGCTTCAGCTTCTTGAACTCAAAATAAGTCCATTCCTCCTTAGTTGGATCGCTGCAGCCTTCTTCCAGCGGAAAGTAGTTTTTAGATGTGGCAGTTGGACTTTGGAACCAACAACAATATATCCTGGCCTACCACCGGGATCACCATTATCCCCGGTACTGTTCAACGCCTACACAGTGCGAATCACCAGTGAGCAGATCAAAGGACCTGGTTGGACATTGTCATATGCCGATGATGTTTTAGTGTATCGTCAGGGTAAGGATAGAGATCAGGTTGCTGTGGAACTACAAACCGAACTCAATCGCATAAGTACTTGGTGTGATGAAGCTGGGGCAATGGTCAACCCAACAAAGGCAACAGTGACTTTGTTTTCGTTGAATAATCATATTGTCAACACTCCAACACCAACTGTAAAGCTGTGTTCAGAGACGGTGGAAAGAACGCAGGCAATGAATTACCTGGGGATACGGTTTGATCGAAATCTTGCTTATAATGAGCACACAGACCAGGTGATAACAAAGGCCAAGTGGGGTTTGGCTGCGATGCGTGTGATGGCGGCAGCAAGCTGTGAGCAGCGCCATCTATGTCTTCTGTACGAGGGGCTGGTCATGTCTGATTTTGAGTACGCGATGGCAATCCTGACTCTCAGCCGTAAGCAGATAGAAAGGATGGAAAGGATACAGAATGAAGCTATGTGCATTATTCTTGGATGTACAAGAGATACAGCATGCAAGGCGATGCGCTACCTTCTTGATTGTCCAACCATTGAAGACAGAATACAAGTTTGCAGAGCACGCGCCTACCTCAGAGTTAACGAAAACACACAACATCCACTGCAGAGTGAAATTATGAAGGTGACGGGCAGCAGGTTAAGAAGAGGACGGTCGTGGATGGGTCAAGCCGAAGACATTCTTCAACAGGTGTGTCCACTTGAGGATTTAGAGCCTGGCGAGGAGTGGGTACAAGTGCCAACAGATTTCTGCACATCCTTTTCAGTTTGCATCCAACTAGATAGAAAATGCAGACAAGAAACTCCGGCTGCTGTGGAGGCTGAAGTACAAGCGTTGATTTTCGAGAATTCGCTAGACGGTGATGCTGTCATCTACACAGATGGGTAGGTCGTCCGACATGTGAGAAGCTCATGGGCCTTTACGGCTCGGGCCGGAGGGAGAATTGTGAAGGAGGACTCAGGTGCATTTGTTGAGACCACAAGTAGCCTGACTATGGAAGTCATGGCAGTAAGTAAAGCAATAGCATGGCTCGAGACACAGACATTCACTAGGGCATGTTTCCTTAGCGACTCAATGAACATGCTCAAGAGGATAGAGGTGGGGCGGATCCGAAGAGAATGGTTGCTGTCTCTGGAGCGGTCTCGGCTGGCAAAGATTAGTTTCATCTTCATGCCAGGGCACGCGGGAGTACAAGGAAATGAGCGGGCTGACAAGCTCGCAGGTAAGGCTACGGTGGAGGGCGGACGCGCCATGGACCAGGCTGACATTCTGAATGCTCTACGAGAAGTAAGACTTTTGCGAGAACCAAGTGATGACTGTGAATCTACAACCATGGCCAGACTGCGAGAACAGCAAGTTAAAAGAGGGGTGGCCGAACAAGAACACTACGCAGGAAGCCAAAGAAGATTGATAAACCAACATTAGCCGCTACACGCTGCGGGATTTGCTGAGGAGGGGATCCGAGCACTTATGGACTGAATGGTTCAATGTGCAATGAGGATGATCTGTCGACTAACTAACTAATTAACTGTGATAGCTAGGAAATTGACCAAAGTGGTAGAAATTTCTGTAGTGTGGGAATTCTGGCCATAATTTATGAAACAGTTGATTTCCACCTCTGTCATTCCGATCAGACCGATGCTGTCATCGATATAGTGTGGGTAAAATGAAGGGAGAGGACCATCATAGTTTACTTAAATCAGGTTTTCCAAGTGCCTCATAAATAGGCACGCATAGCTAGGTCCCATTTTCGCACCTATGGCGACACCGCTGATTCGTTCAAAATAGTGGCCATTGAACTCGAAGGAATTATATGTGAGCACCAATTCAGCTAGTCGTATAAGGGGACGAGGAGTTATGGCAAGATATGTGCGTCGATCAATAAAGAATTGTAGCGCCGTGAGACCATCAACGTGATGAATGGAGGTATAGATCGATTAGTCTGTATGTATTACCAGAGTCAGCTGGAGAGAGGTAAATTAAAGTAACTGATGCGTTGTATCTTTGATTTATGAAGGGAAGTTCTAACTATAGGTTTTGGGGAATAGGATTAAGAAACTCTGAAGTATGGACAGTACTCAGTCTGACATAAGCAGGCGGAAACTATCGGATGTCCAGTATTGTTAAGTGAGTTAAGTTTGTGTATTTTAGGCAGCATCTTCCGGTTGTAGGAAAGTGTGGGGTCACCGGCACAAAGGGTGTAATAGTTGTGCTTGTTGAGTTGGGACATGCTTTCCTCGATATATTTTACGCCTAACAACTACAGCACACCCCCTCTCCCTTCCCCCCCCCCCCCAACCTTATCAGCAGACTTTATGATTATGTCCTTTCGACATTGTAGTTGTGATCAGGTTCACCATTCTTGATGGGATAGATTGGAGCGTTTCAGGCCAGGATAGGAAAGTTTCTTGATATCATGGAGTGCGCTGGCTATGTATAGGTCAAGAGCGTTGGAAACTCCGGAAGGTGTGGCCTATGTAGATCGGGAGTTAACTAGAAATTAAAACATGCTCGGAGCTTGTTTTTATTTCCTATTGTTATGTCCTGCTGCAGCCGTTGCTTCTCTTACTATAATTACAGCAAATGGAAGATGCATTGATGAAGTTAAAAGATTAGCCCCTGGCAAAAGTAACATTTCACAAGATGAAGCATAATCTCTGAAATGTATCTTTTCATTAGAGAATATCTTAAGAGCTGTATAGAGTGAATCCTGATGTCCGAAAGTGAATGATGAGCACGTGAAGGAGTGTGCGGAAGCTGCAGAAATGTGGTTTTATCGCAGAATTATGAGAACACAGAGTGTTAGGTTGCAATGTAGCGTGGCAGGTTGTAATATCCTTTCCTGCCCTTAAATGTCATGTTAACACAGGCGAACCCTCCTTAGTCGCCCTTTACGACATGCATGATAGGTTACAGTGTCTCTATTCTTTGCGTTCCCTTAGAAATAAGGTAACATAACAGGCGATTTGAACATACTCTTTTGTTTGTTTATACTTCAGGGTATTCGTGAGACTGGCTTGTTGAACCCTGGGCAACAGTTTTATCGGTGATAGTAACGTGCCCTTTACACGCCTTAAGGAAGTTTGGGCATTTGGTGCTAGACCCATATTCTATAGACCAACGAAATACAAAAAACAAGAAACAAAAAAAGCACAACTGCTACGTTCCCATGTGGGAGTAGAATATAGACCACTCAGCACTCGGTGGGTCATGTGATCAGTATCCCTCCAGCCGCCTGTATTTCCACAGACATGTCCAGGTACCCAT
Organism: Cepaea hortensis; assembly: GCA_963921405.1. Taxonomy (NCBI): domain Eukaryota; kingdom Metazoa; phylum Mollusca; class Gastropoda; order Stylommatophora; family Helicidae; genus Cepaea; species Cepaea hortensis. Next base: position 72,236,194 of record OY992886.1, read on the forward strand.
CTTTAATACTGGATAGACCTGGGAGCCCAGGTCAGTTTCTGAAATGCGAATTCTCACCAATGCGAATCGAACCCCTGATATCCAGGTGAGGGTCGAGCCTCTACTCTACCGTGCCTTCCAGCGGTGTTATTGCTTCCTTAAACGAGATACATTCTGCGAGTTAATGATATATCTTGTATTATATATACACCACTGGTGGGCTGAAGATGGCTGAGCGGGTTATCTGTTGGTTCTTGCTTGCCGTGAAGTCTTGTATGCTGTTTGAGAATAATCTTTTTCGCTATGTGTAGTGTTATGGTCATCAGGATCCTTTGCTGTTGCGAAACATCTCTAGTGTTATACATTCATCTGCATTTCGTCTCGGGTGTTATTGGTTCATCTGCATCTCATCTCTAGTGTTATTGGTTCATCTGCATCTCATCTCTAGTGTTATTGGTTCATCTGCATCTCATCTCTAGTGTTATTGATTCATCTGCACCGTAACATTGGAATTATTGTCTACACCCCGGCATATAAGATGGTGTGGCCGGTTTCATTCGTCGTCATCTTTTCTCCCTAATACCCAGAAATTTAAGAAAATTGTTTGGTACCCATTGTTAAGAGGCTGTGTTGACCCCAAAACCTCACTGGTCTGAAGAAATATTGTGACCTCTTCTGGGGATTGAATCCAGACCACCTTCTTGGCAGACAATCGCACTAACCAGTATACTACCGCGGCTCCCAAAAATTTAAAATGATAAAATATATCCACAAAAGATAATAGTTATAGCAATTATGGGTCGAGTACACGCACGTCTAGTTTATCCCCGATGCTACGTAGCTATTGCTGTATGCAGTGAAGCTCCATGTCAGATCAATAGGGGATCTTGGAACAGTTGTTAAGGCATTTCTGCGCAATTAATGTCATCCTTTACAAATTTAACCAAACGTCCTACGGGTTATTAACTCCGTCTGTACCAAGTGTTACTTTAATTCACTGAGTTCAGGTTAATTCTTAAGCTCTATCTGTCTCATATAGGTGTTACTTGAATTCAGCCTGAACCAGATTGTTTCTAATTTTATATAATACCGACCTCGGTCGGAAAGAGTTAAGAAATTCAAATATGTATTATCTTCCAGGAATCTATATGGATAGCTTCCAGTTCTCAAATGAAGTATTTTCCCATCGATCTTCCATAATCAAACCTTGCGATAAATTGTACTAAATGATGTTAGCAATGCATTAGCAATCCCACAACTGCATTTATAGAAATAGTTCTACTACAGAAGTTAACGATTTCCATTATGCACTTAAAATATTTCATAAGGTTATTTACTTTCGACTGATTATGACTGGACTGGACTGGATAGGATTTTGTGAAATGATCGAATAGAAGCCACAATTTGCCTCTAATTTTACAGCAAACTCAGTGGCTTCAGTGAACTTGAGTAGATGAGAGTGGAATATCTCTTGCAATTTTCCCTCAAGCTATTAGCAGGCCTTGAAATCTTATATTCATTTCACGTAATTTAAAACGGAAGTATATCATATGGGAGTGGTTAATGATTTCGTCAGTAATATCGATGAGAAAAAGATAGCAATGGGACAAACTTAGATGTGTAGCCGGTATAGGATACAAATGCAGGTTGGTAAGTAGGAAGGTAAGCAGTCAGACAGGCAGGTATTAGGTAGGTGGGGAGGTAGGTAGGTAGGTAGATGGGTAGATAGGTAGACAGACAGATAATTGCATAAGTTGGAAGGCGAGAAGATATGTAGGTAGGTAGGTAGGTAGGTAGGTAGGTAGGTAGGTAGGTAGGTAGGTAGGTAGAACGAACGAACGAACGAACGAACGAACGAACGAACTTTATTTTAAAAGGGTAACAAATTGGGCACGTAGGCCCGTCTTACATTCGGCCCTTTCAATCATTCATCTTTCATTCATCAAATGTGCATGTTACATTTACATAGGGGAAAAAAACATTGTCAAATGGATTTTGTAAGCATAAACAATGCATATTACACATGATACATTCACATGGGGAAAAAAACATTAGAGAGAGGAGAGAGGATAGGTAGATAGGTAGGCTGGTAGATTGATAGGTAGACACGCAGACAAGTAAGTAGGAGGTAGGCAGGCATGTAGATAGGTAGGTAAGTAGGAGGTAGGCAGGCATGTAGATAGGTAGGTAAGTAGATCGGTAGGGGTAAGGCGGAAGGCAGGTAGGAAGGTAGGCATATAGAATATAAGAAAGATACTCTTTCATCCATTCATTTATTGGTTCTGTCCATTAATTCGTCCGCATGTCAGCCCACCTCTATGATAATTAATTTATGAGAACTGTTATCCAATTAGGAAAAAATTCTTATAACATAACGGTCAACATCATCATTTCAATATCGTTAATATCATCACCATCATCATCAGGCTAGCAAGTCTGAAGATCATTGTTGAAGACATATGCATCACAGCAATGAAAACAACTTTTTGGACAGCTCTGTCAGACTGAAAATGGAAATAACCACTACTGGATATATTTAATCGGACAGGAATAAACATTCTTGTAAATGGCTTAACAATAATCAGCTTGTTTAATGGTATTTAATTGTGGCCATTCTGCCATTCTGATATTTCAGTTCTTATGTTCATATTTAGTTTTGTCTTTCTATATCTGATACAGTGTCCATATTTAGTTCTTCATTTCCCGATTCTATTACACCGAAACAGTGGTATTATTTCTCTCTCTCTTCTCTCTCTCTCTCTCTCTCTCTCTCTCTCTCTCTCTCTCTCTCTCTCTCTCTATTTATCTCTATTTATAATATAACATTACTGTAATGTGAGTGAGAGAGTTAGTGAGTGGGAGAGAGAGAGAGAGAGAGAGAGAGAGAGAGAGAGAGAGAGAAGAGAGAGAGAGAGAGAGAGAGAGAGAGAGAGAGAGAGAGAGAGTGTGTGTGTGTGTGAGTGTGTGTGAGAGAGATAGAGAAAAGAGAGAGTCGAATTGCATCACTAATTTTTACGCTACACAATGTATATCAGTGGTTCTCAACCTTTTTTGCCCCCCTTCACCATATTTTCAGAACGTCATTCCCCCCTTTCTTATTTCCTACCTAAAAATTTGGCCCGTGCCCCCCTTCACCATATTTTCAGAACGTCATTCCCCCCTTTCGTGTTTCCTACCTAAAAATCCCGCCCCGCTTCTACACAGTATACGTAATAATGGAAGCTAAATTTAATAGCACATACTAAAACAAGTCAAGACGTCCACATAAAATATGATTTGTGGGTCTATTTACTTTATAAATTGAATTTTAGAAAGGTGAGACGGACATAACCGTACAGTATGAAGGGAAAAACAATATCAGGTAATCGGTTCTTGTATTAACGCGACCTTGAAATAATCTTAATTCCCCCCTGGAAACCCTAAAATTCCCCCATGGGGGCGGGGGGGGGGGGAATTCCACACCGGTTGAGAACCACTGATCTATATTTACAATTTTTTCTCCAATTCTTACAATTTTTGCGAGAATGCTCACGACAAGGTCGGTGTCTCATCTGTGTGTAAATTATGGGAGTTTGTTCTTATTAGTTTCGGTGATCATGTGAGGCATCATGTATGTGTCTAGATGTGAGGATGTGTGTGTAGGTGTGTATGTGAGGGATGTGTGTATGTGGGAGTGTGGGGAATGTATGTGTGGAGGGGTTGTGTATGGGTGATGTGTGTGGGTTGATGGGTGATGTGTGGATGGGTGAAGGGATGTGTGGTCGGCGGGGGATGTATGTGTGTGTGTGAGGGATGTGTGAGTGGATGGGGATATTTGGGATGATGGGTGGAAGTATGTGGATGTTGGTGGGTTGGGGGTGTGGGTAGGGAATGTGTATTTGGGTGGGTGAATGGGTGTGTGGGAGATGTGTGTGGGTTGATGGATGAGTGTGTAATGGATGTTGGGGATGGGTGTGGGAGTGTGTCTGTGAATGGGATATGTGTGTGTGGGTGGGAGTGTGTGAGTGTGGATGGGGTAGATGTAAGTGGGTGAAGGATGTGTGTGTGGGTGGCGAGGATGTTTGTAAGTGGGAGTTGTGTGGGTGGGTGGGGAGAAGTGTGTGTGGGTGTGGGTGAGAGATGTGTGGGCGGGGATGTGTATGGGGAATGCATGTGGGGGGTGTGTGTGTGGGGGAAATTTGTTTATGGGTGGGTTGTTGTGTCGGAGGGGAGATGTGTGAGGGGTAGGGGAGTTGTGGGATGTGCGGGTGGATGAATGATGTATGTGAAGATGGGGGATGTGTGTTTGTCTGGGTGGTTGGGGCGTGTGTGTGTGGGAGGGTAGATGAGAGATGCATGTGTTGATGGGTGGGTGGGTTATGTCTGGGTGTGAGTGGTTGATGGATGAGTACGTGAGTGGGTGGATGTGTGTGAGAGATTAGTATATGGGTGGGGGATGTGTGTGTGGGTGGGAGGATGTGTGTGAGCTGCGCATGTGTGTTGGTCAGGTATATGTGGGTGGTGTGGTTTGTGTGGGTGGGAGGTGTGTGTTTTTGGATGAGGAATGTGTTGGTGGGTGGTGATGAGTGTGTGAGTGTTTGGGTGGTGAGTTGTGTTGTTAAGGGATGTGTGATTGGGGATTGGAGATCGGGGGGTGGGGGTGGTTGGCGAGTGGGTGGGAGGAGGATGTGTTGGAGGTTGAGTGTGTGTAGGTTGAGGGTGGTTGGGGGATGTGTGTGTGGATGCGGGATGTGTGGGTGGGGGAGTTTGTGTGTTTGGGGGATGTGTGTAAGTGTGTAATATGTGGGTGGGTGCGTGTGTTGTGTGTGGGTAGGTGCGGGATATGTGAGTTGGCGGGAATATGTGTGTGTGTGGGTGTTGGATATGTGGTTGTGGGATGTGTGTTTGGCTGAGTGGTTGGGGTGTGTGGGTGGTGGAGGATATGTGGGTGGGTGAGTGTTGGTAGGTTATGGGATGGGTGGAGGCTGTGTGTGTGTGAGTGGGGAGATGTGTGAAGGTGGGGGATGTGTGGGTGGGTGATGGATGTGTGGATGCCTGCATGTGTGCCTGGGTTTGTGTGTTGGTGGGTGGGGGATTTGTGTGGGGGATTGTGTGGTGGGTGGGAGATGTGTGTGTGGGTGGGGAGATGGTGTATGTGGGAGCGTGTGTGGGCTGGGGGATGGGTAGATTTATTGGGGAATGTATGTGCCTGTAGGTATTTGTGTGGTTGTGTGGTGGATGTGTGTGGGGGGGGGGGGGACACGCGGATGAATAGTGGATAGGTGGGTGGGTTTGGGATTTGTCTCATAACATGATAACATGCATTGTTTATGTTTACAACATTCATTTGACAATGTTTTTTTTTCCCTATGTGAATGCACTATGCACTGATGAATGAAAGATGAGTGATTGGAAGGGCCGAATGTAAGACGGGCCTGCGTGCCCAATTTGTTACCCTTTGAAAATAAAGTTCGTTCGTTCGTTCGTTCGTTTGTTTATCTCTCTAAGTAGATTCAAAAAAGCGGTTTTGGGCCACCTCGGCATATGGACTACCCGTGGTAGTGGTGTAGCACCCAAATAAACGGAGCCTCCTTGGCGAAGTTGTCAAGCCATCTGCCTCGGGTTCCGAAGGTTGTGGGTTCGATTCCGGGCTGCATCCTTCGGTTCACGAGTGCATATTTTCGGAGACTCCTGAGGGTCGTCGCTGGAGCTACGGAGTTCGTGCTTTGTGCGACACTTTCCGTGCTGCGGAAAGAGACTGAGCCATATGGTATAAAAACCCAGATAGACACCCTGGTCGGGACTCTAAGCGAACTGGCACCGCTCTACAGTGCATGCAGCAAACCATCATCCTTAGAGCGTCTTGAACGCAACGCCAGAGGCGACGTAATATCGGATGGTAGATGCAAGGCGTGCGTTGTCAGCACGCAAAAACAGACCCAATGGACACCACTGAAGGACAACTTCAGGGTGACAATACACCGATGCTCCGCAATGGATGCGGCACATCTCCTCCGAAAGGGGATCTACCCCAACGAAAACATGGACAGCGCTGAGCGATTTGATAAATGCCATCTCCCGCCAAAAGAGGCCTTCTACAGCAAGCTCACCAGAGAATATATCAGTGATGCTGACTACGCCCATGCTCAAAAGGTTTGGCAGCGGTTCGGTTGTAACAATCTCGGAGACTACCACGACTTGTACCTGAAAACGGACGACCTCTTGCTGTGCGATGTCTACAAGTCATTCCGAGACATCTCGCTCCAGACCTATGTACTCAATCCCGCTCATTACATAAGTCTCCGGCGCATCGCACCGCACGGGGCGCCCTCCTAAAGAAGACGATGGTCCAGATTGAGCTCCTGACTGACCCAGACGTGCATCTCTTTATTGAGAAGGGTCTCCGTGGGGGGGGGGGGGGGAGTTGCCATATCTCAAGGCGCTATTCAACGGCCAACATCCCCATTTGCTCGGATCACGAGCCTAAGGCCCCGAAACGTGAGGTATGTACCTAGACTGTAATAATCTGTATGGGGACGCTATGTGTTAATACCTCCCCACCGGCGGCTTTCAATGGTGTACCCACACAAGAGGAGATCATCGCTACACCAGACGACGCGCCTGAGGGCTATGTGTTTATGGTGGATATGAAGTACCTTCCGCATCTGCATGAATCCCACAGCGATTACCCACTACTCATGAAACGATGTCCATTCAAGAGCATTACCTTTCAGACTATCAGGGTACCCTCCTGTCGGATGTATGGTTGATGGCTCAACCCCAAAGAGAGAAAGGATGCTAAGTTCCTCTTTCCCAATGTGATCCTGTCCATTTAATTATGTTAACCTTTAATGTCTCAGTTGCTTGAGTCAATAAATAGAGTCTCAGAAAACCAAGGAATACTCTAGGAAAACATGTACAAGTTTTCCCCCTTAATACCCAAAATCTCCTTTTGGTGGTTCCTTGCCTATCCTCTCTCAGTTAACCTAATTTTATCTAGGGTTGTTTTGATTAAACTAATTTACTATGACAAGTAAAAATTACACTCACGAGAGGAATGACCTCCGTTTTCCATCATTTAATAACTATACAGTTAGTAATGAACATTAATGTTGTGAAACGATCCATTCAAATACATCAAATGCATACTTGAAAAATCAGAAGTTCGTTTATATCAACATCTTACCCTTAATTATATTTTCAGGAGTGACTCCTCTCCTCATATAGGGTTAAGACTACAGGTAATTTCACAGGTAATTTTCCTTCAGATCTTCTGTAGTAGTAAATCTGAAACAGAAAAATTGGTCTTCCCTCCCTTGTCTTGACTTGTGGGTTATGGATTCCTGCTCCAAGCACTCACTATGATATATTAAGCTTCAGTGTGTTGTTCTTTCCGGGTTTGTAGAATCTTTTAGTTGGCTCTAGATTTTCCCATTTTGGCAGGTGAATTATGCTAAATAAATGTTATCTCTCCTGTAAGTAAAATGGAACTTTTGTCAGGTGGATAGGTTTCTGCCCCACTCTCTCACAGAGCATTTAGCAAAGTTGCTTCTATCACCAAAGTCAGGTCTGGATCTATATGGTTTTAGCCACATCCTGAAATTTCAGCAATCAACATGTACCTAATCACATCCTCAATATGACATTAGAAATGCAATGCTGTAAACTCCTAAGTAACCAACAAGTGAAATCAACAAAATGAATCTTGTTCCTAGAGAAAAATAAACATAGGAGAAAGATAGTCTTGGTGTTCTCATTTAGTTATCACCAAGAGAATTGGTTGCTCTCCATCCAATCTTCCATTATAAGGTGTTCGAGGTTTAGACTAGCATATGTGCAGTTTCATCTTCACCTATGCCTGTCATAGTGTCTACAGGTTGAGTAATACATTAATTGATTTGGAATTTGACAACTATGTTCTCCATCCTCTTCTGTACCTAGTTATTTTTTCGACATCTTCTTCCATTAAAGAAAAGTGGTCTTATCTATTAAGGGGTTTTAACATCATTCCCAATTGCAACGAGTAGTTGCTTATAAACAGTATAAGTACATCATGGTATCAATTCTTGTATAGTATTCAGGTGAATTCTTTTCTAATCAAAAGTTTCAAGGCGAGTATGTTCCCTCCTCTTCACCGTGTCTGTAATATGCTTGTACTTCATTTATCATCATCACCATTCTCATTATCATTGTTATTACAATCATTATTATCATTCTCATCCTTATCATTATATCATTATCATCATCATCATCATCATCATTATCATTACAATCATCATCTTCATTACAATCATCATCATCATTATTGTTATTACAATCGCCATGTCATTATCATTACACACATCAGGACACTAGCCCATATGTTGTAAAATGAGTGATCTATAATACAAAGTGGGGTCTTGCTTAAGACACAAAACCAGCTGCTTGTAGTATGCGTGATATGTAATATGGGTTGTGTCGTGCTTAGGGCACAAAACCAGATGATGGTACCATGAGTTATATTTAATACAAAGTGGTGTCATACGTCGGAGTGCATTCATTTATTAGTTAGTGTATGAGCTATGCCAAACATATTCTCTGCTGATAGACAGGACATTACAAATCAAAGTTGCCTTCTATGATTAGATTGATTGACAGCTTATACTCCTTCTCAGCATGTTACTTCATCTCACTCATACTCCTCATTCATCAGAATAATATTCATATGTGCATGGATGATCATTTCACACATTCATTAGAAATCATTCTCATACTAGCATGAAAGATAAGTAATTATACTTATGTGATTTCTCAATAATAACTTTAAATGTTAACACCATTGACATCACAATGAAATCTCAATCATTCCCACAATCATTCATCAGATATCTAGAAATCTATTTGGCTCCCATGTGCTCATGGAAAATCAAAACTACTTGACTTCAAACTTGCTCATGTAAAAAAAAAATATACTTGACTATTACACATTATACTAATTTGTCTTTCCAGTGTTGGCACATTTAAAATAGTTTTTTACCACTGCACTAAATATTCTTAGCTTCCTAAATCTTAAGTTACTCACCAACTTCTAAATCACTGCTGATTGAGTTTAACTACTTAAGAACTAAAATGTACCCTCTAGGTCTAATGCTTACACATTAAATAAGTTGTTTACTAGAAGAAAAGGAGCTCACTGTTGCTTATCTTAATGTACAGTTTATCTATGACTATGATAACTGAATATAATATTTAGTTTTTACTAAACTAATTTCTTAAGGACTAATCACGTGGTTTACAACACATTCACTTACCAACTTCTTTTTGGGGGAAAAAAAATCACTTACTACGTAATACAAATTATATTATTTTGTTTACCTTTATTCTGTTTTAATGCTTCAAAACACTTCGGCAACAGGTTTCAGCGATGTAGGCTGATGCTTTTCTCCTTTTCAAGAATAAGTTGTCTTGTTTTAGCTGTTTTGGAAGAAGTTATCACTCCCATCGGATCATCTCCTTTCCCGTGCGTGGTTGATGTAAACAGAAACCTTTCCGCCTGCATGCTGTATTCTCAGTTCCGTCCGGCTGGCGCTTGTGACGTTGCAGCCAATCCAAAGCTTTCTTTCATCTTGTCTTCCACGCAATGTCGTTGTTGGTTCGTGTTGTCGTAAAATGAGTTTGCAGTGTAAATTTATGATTTTAGAAACGGGGAACAAACCAGCACTGTTGCGGTGTCAAATCTCGAATTGTTTTATGGGGAATATTCACAGCGACGATGACGGCTTGCGAAAATATATCACAGCTCCACAACGAGTTGCAGGAGATTTGGGTGAGATGGTGTACGGAACAAACGAAGCTAGTCCCCTACGTCTGTGACAAGAAGCAGTACATCGTCAACTACCGCAATCTCTCGCTCTATCACAGCCTCGACCTACAGGTTACGAAGATCCATAGATCAATCAAGTTCAATCAATCCGCGTGGATGAAGCCCTACATAGAAAATAAAACTGCTCTGCGAGCGCAAGCCAAGTCGGAATTTGAGAAGGATCAGCGGAAACTATGGAACAACGCGGTCTTCGGGCAGAGAATGGAGAACGTTCGAAATAGTTCAGAGTCGACCAAGTCTGGGCCACAGAGATTGACGGACAGGGAAAATTGATAGCCAGTCCAACTTCGTATCTCGTTTGGGACGCAGAGGTGTTTCCATGGCACCAGGGCCGGGTTATATACTGGCCAAGACCTATTGACGCGTCCTCGTCGAGCGTCCTGGGCAACAGGTCCCTTCGGGGTCCTGGCTAAGGTCAGTAGGATCGCCGATTCCTCCGAAGTCGGAGAGTGTCTGCCTGTACGGCGAGGAACCACCAGTCTGCACACCAATAAGCCAGACATGGGACAACGGATACTCACGCAAACCTCAAGTCCTGTGTGACATCACACTGATGTTGGACAACAGGATGCCTTCATCCGACATACAGGACTTCGCGTTGGAGCTCAAGCCAACGAACACAAGCAAGCAAGCAAGTATCTCGTTCCATCTTCGACGGTGGATTGGTTTAAGTGCATAGCGCCAATTCAGAATCAAACTGGACAAGCCAGTCTACCACAGGCAGCTATCCTGGACCTTTCCAAGCATCGCATGTACGACTTCTGGTATAATAAACTTAAACCACAATACGGCGATAAGATACAGCTCTGTTACACCGACACACTCTCTGCTGTTCCAGGTGGAGACCAACGATGTGTACGTAGACATGAAAGCCCTCTCCGACTGGTACGACTTTAGCGACTATCTGAGAGACCACCTCAACTATTCAGCCGTGAACAAACAAGTGGTCAGCAAATTTAAAGACGAATGCTGCGGATCCCCTATGTCCAAAGTCGTCGGATTAACCCCGAAAATGTACTCAATCCTAGAAGCCGACGTCTCAAACGTCAAATAAGGCCAAGGGAGGACAGCGAATGGTCGTGAAAAAAGGACCTTCGCCACGAGCAGTATCAGGATAGCCTGTTCGACCGCAGGAATACACGCACATGCAGATAGCCATACGAAGCAAGGGTCTTCAGCTTGGCGTCTATGAGAACAACAAAACATCTCTCAGACCCGAAAAAGTGTCAGAAAAAACACGGAAAAGTGGATTTGCGACAACGATATTACCATAAGACCCCATGGCCACATCACCAGAGCGCGCGACCTGTGCTGCTACCTCTCCAAGTTCTTACAATTCGGTCAGGGAGCAGCTGGTTGTCAGGAGACACGATGAGCAGTTCCTCACGCATAAAGCCACGAGGAGGCCCAGCTACCAGGTTGTAATGAGAGAGCTGCCCCATTTGCCGGATAGCATGGTAAATCGTATGCAAAGTGAGCGACCACATAGGATCGGTTGCCCGACGCCGAAAGCCTTCTCGGCAAGTTCGAATAGAGATGCTCTCCCGGCGAGCCAGAATAGAAGTACTTGACCAGAGTTAGACTTGACTGAGGGTTACGTTATTATATGGAGAGGTGTCGACCAGCGAGCTACAGCTAAACATGGAGTGTTTTTTTTTGTTTCATCCAGAAAAAGCGAAAGCCATTGTCAACACTAAATTTATATCGGAAAGGATAATACTAGTACAGATCAAAGAAGGAAATAGAGCAACAAATTTTATACAAACATACGCCCCATGTAACGACACTTACAGCGACGAAGACAAAGACGAGTATTTTTATAAACTTGCAGACACGGTAAATAATGTCATAGAGACAGATGAACTAATTGTGATGGGTGATTTTAACGGAAGAAGAGGCACACGAAGAACACCGTGGAATGAATGCATGGGGCCATTCAGTGATACAGAAACTGATTGTAACAGCAATAGTCAACGTCTACTCAACATTTGTGCGCGCCCTCATGGTCCGGGCTCGTACAAGGCCCTCACCTGTGGGACATGGCTGAACGTCTCTAAGCCGTGTCCCTTGGGTGTCAGGGTCTGGCCATAACTCGCCACCGGCTCGTGGTGGTGAGGTCTCGGTGGATTGACGCTGAGCCGCCAGCGTCTGCAGCCTACCTTGTGCCAGACGTATTGGTTACCCATTCCTCTGGAATACACAAGACTAGGCCGAGGGAGGGGTCATGTCGTTTGGGCATCACATGATCTCTGAAGCTCTGCCCAGACATTGTGATGGAATATTGGCCATATTCCACTCACATACTTTAGTCTGTCAAGACTGCAAGGTGTCTACTACTCAACATTTGCTCAGAACACGGACTAATAATAGCAATTAGTTTATTTCAACATCGTCGTAGCCACACCAAGACCTGGTATAAATGGAATGACATAGACAAGCATCTCAAATTGACTTTATTCTTATTAGGAAATCAGACAGGGGACTACTATTAGATTCAATAGCACTCCTAAATACAGATGTTGATACTGATCACAAACCAGTCATAATAAGAAAGATTCCAACGTACAGGAAAATAAGAAACAAAAATGTAACAACATATGTCATCAATTACAAGAGGCTTCAGGAAGACGAATTCAATCAAGAAATCAAAAATCTACATAAGAACCTGACGACTGCTCAAACGTAGATAAGTGTCAACAACCTAGATTATACACAGGCACGCTGGCTACTTCATCCATACCTCACAGAAAACAGTTGTATGGATGGAAATCATTCTACGTTTATTACAGGCGAATCCGCTCGTACATATACATTGGCACCTTTCCGTCTTGACAGACGATAGTTTGGTACATTGTGCTTCAAAAAGGCTTAATAACTGTCATATGGCAGTAACTACGATCCATGGCGGTGGCGAGTGTGGCTGGTAAGGCCAATTCTTGCTGCAAATGTTTGCCCACAGTAGGTGCATGTGAAAACATGCTCATTTCCACCATTTTGCACCATCTTACGTCTCTCACGCTCTGTGTGTGCTTTATCTGCAATCATTTTCTCCTTTGTCTTTATTCCATTTCTTATAGTTGCCCTCCATGCAACACGTTCAGCGGCGACGTGCTCCCATTGTGCATTATCAATGCCTGTATCAATCATGTCCCGCTTACACACATCTTTGTATCGTAGTAGAGGCCGACCTTGAGATCTCCTACCCGTCTGTAATTCACCAAAAAAGATGTCCTTTGGTATTCTACCATCATCCATCCTCCTAACGTGTCCTATCCATCTAAGTCTACGAAGACTGAGCATGGAATACACCGTCACACAACCTGATCTTTCCAATACTTCAGTATTTGTGATTTTGTCTTGCCACTTAATACCAAGTATTCTTCGCAGACACCGCATATGAAAGCTGTTTAAATGTTTCTCTTGGTGTGAGTAAGTTGTCCAGGTTTCACTGCCATAAAGAAGAGTACTAAGGACACAGGCTTGGTAGACGAGGACTTTTGTTTTGGCAGTAAGCTTCCTGTTCTCCCAGACTCTTTTTGCTATCATGTTCATTGTTGTTGCTGCCTTGCCAATCCTGATGTTGATTTCCTGATCGAGGGATAATTTGCTATTTACCTCTGATCCTAGATATGTAAAATGGTCTACTACCTCCAGTTCGGCGTCGTCAATAAAGATTGATGGTACACCATGTGCACCTTGTGACATAATCTGTGTCTTCTTTTTGTTAATTGTTAAACCAAATTCAGAACAAGCATTGGAGAATGCAGATAGTAGATGTTGTAATTCTTCCTCAGAGTGGGTCGTAATCGCAGCATCATCCGCAAAAAGCAACTCTCTGATTAGTACCCTGCTAATTTTGGTCTTGGCATTCAATCTCTGAGCATTATAGAGGCCACCATCTGAGCGTGAGTGAATGTATATACCGTCATTCTGATCACGAAAGGCATATTTCAGTAGAAGTGAAAAGTATATCCCAAAGAGGGTGGGGGCTAGTACACAACCTTGCTTAACTCCACTCTTGATTTCAAACTCTTCTGAAGTTGAGCCATCAAACTTGATTATACCCTTCATGCCTGTGTGGAACGATTCCACAATGGACAGAAGAGTTGGTGGACAGCCAATCTTCTTTAGTGCTTTGAACAGACCCTCACGACTGAACAAATCGAATGCCTTTGTGAGGTCGATGAAGGCAATAAACAGTGGCTGATTTTGTTCCCGGCATTTTTCTTGCATCTGTCGCAATGAGAATATCATATCAATGGTAGACCGGTTCTGACGGAAGCCGCTCTGTGATTCGGGGTAGACTTGATCTCCCAGGACTTGAAGTCTGCGCAGGACAATTCTGGCAAATACTTTCCCAACAATACACAGAAGTGAGATACCCCTATAGTTGTTGCAGTCGCTCCGATCTTCCTTGTTCTTGTACAGCGTTATGATGTTTGAATCTTTGAAATCCTGTGGGACTTGTCCTTCTCGCCAGCATAGCTCTATTAGCTGGTGGATCTGTAGAGCGAGGGTGTCTTGCCCACTCCTGATCACCTCTATTGGAATCCCATCCTTACCTGGAGCCTTGCCAGATGCAAGCTCATTTATAGCACACTTAACTTCTGTTATAGTGGGAAGTGTGTCCAGGTGGTCAATTGTTGGCAGGGCCTCTATGGCGTCGAGGGCATCATCCGCCAGCTTGGTCTCACTTAAGTAAAGCTCTAAATAGTGCTCGACCCATCTATCCATCTGCTGTTTCTTATCAGTGATGATTTCTCCAGTCAAGGTTTTCAGCGGTGCACTTCTTTTGATCGTTGGACCACAGGCTTTCTTTATCCCTTCATACATGCTTCTGATGTTTCACTTATCACTTGCGATTTGAATGGACTCACATAACTTGATCCAATAGTCATTCGCACACTGCCTGGCAGCCTTTTGTACATCCTTCCTCGCTTGCTTCAGCTCACTCAGAGTGTTACGCGTTGGTCTTTCCTTGTTTCTCAAGAGAGCTATCTTCTTTTTATCAATCAAGGGCTGCAGTATCTGACTGTTTGCCGCAAACCAGTCCTGCCTCTTATGATCCACAGTGCCGTAAACCTCTACCGCTGTTTTATAAATAGTTTCCTTAAGTTTACTCCATTTATCATTTACTATACAATTTTCTGATGTATCATTGAAAGCGTCTTCAAGTTGCTGTTGAAATTCAAAGCACTTTCCAGGATCGTGAGTGATAATAATATTAATCCTGGGGCTAGACTTGTGTTTAACTGTGTAGATTCTCTTTGGTCTCAGTCTAACCCTTGCAACAACCAAAGAATGATCTGTATCACAGTCAGCACTGTGGTAACTTCGAGTTAATGATGTATGGTTCAGATGTTGTCTCCGTGTGATAATGAAGTCCAGCTGATGCCAATGGCCGGATCTTGGATGTTTCCATGTGACCTTATGCATCTCTTTTGTTTTAAAAAAGGAGTTTGTAATACATAGGTCATTTCTAGTGCAATGCTCCAGCAGCCTTTGCCCATTATCATTCATGCGACCGATGTTGTATTTTCCAAGGCACACTGGCCATGAACTCGAGTCCTTGCCCACACGGGCATTGAAATCACCGAGCATATAAATGTAGTCGGATTTTGGAACTGCCTTGATCGCAGAGTCTAGCTGTTCATAGAACGTATCCTTCACATCATCAGAGGAAGTGAGTGTCGGTGCATATGCAGTGAGAATGGTTGCAAATCCACAAGAGGTTGCCAAGCGCAGTGATAATAATCTTTCATTACCTCCAGCTGGGATATCAATCATTCCCAGTAGCGAATTCTTCACTGCAAAGCCCACACCGTGTTGCCTTTTTTCTGCCTGCCCTCTTCCCTTCCAAAAAAAGGTGTAATTGTTTTCCCTGAGTGACCCTTCCTCAGCGAGGCGAGTCTCCTGCAGGCCAGCAATATCAATGTTAAGACGATTGAGTTCAGCATCAATCACAGCCATTTTTCTCACATCGTCAATATTTGTCAAGTCAGTGGAAAATCCTGGACACATGGTTCTCACGTTCCAGGTTGCAAGCCGTAGCTTGAGGTTTCTATTATTCTTTTTTATTAGTACCTGGTGCATTGGTTTTACAGCCTGCGATTCAGATTTTGTCCTAGCCCCAAGCACCCATTGAAGCAGTGCTCGCCTCTCAAAACCCACACATAAACCAATACAATCTTCACTCTCGCTATTTCTAACATGCGTCCTCATAAACTACACAATGGCTAGGAAGATCACACAAGTCCTGTCTGGCTGACTGTCGAGTCCCGTCTGTCCCAAGTTTACACTGCTCGTTGGCTTGCTCGCCCTACAGTCCCGTGCGGTCAGCCAAACTACGTGCTGTGTCGCCTGTCACGTAGTCCAGTCGTCCAGTACTCGCTAACCTGGGGTTGTACTACTGTTCAGTCTGTTTACGGGAGTTCTCCCGTGAACTAATGTCCCCTGTTTTATCCTCGGGGTTGGTCCCTGTTGTGTCCTAGATATGATAAGTCCGTGTCCTAGTCTAAGTCCTGTCCTATACCTGTTCTATGTTATACCTTCTTGTACTGTCCCTCTCTATCTATTCCCTTGTAAAGGTCCTTATCTACGTCCTGTCTCTGTCCTTCCCCTACTTCTGTCTCTTGTCCTATTATGTCCTGTTCCACACTTTGACAATAAGGAATGGGCAATTTTCAAGGTTACCATGCTCGACACACAGGAAAATAAATGTGGAACAAAGAAAGTAGGGCATGACAAAATATTAAGAACAGCTTGGTGGAACAACGAAGTTAAAGATAACATATTCAAAAAGAAGGTAGCGTCCAAAAAAATGGATCACAACCAAATCTGAACAAGACTATGGTACTTATAGAATTGCACGACGAAATGCCAAACGAACAATTAGAACATCTAAAGATGAATCCTGAAGAATCTACGGTGAACAGATGGCGACCCTTAGCAAAGACTATCCAAGAGAATTTTATAAACGTTTCAAGGCAATGAGAAACAGAGATGCATGCTACAACCCAACCACCATTATAAACAGCAAAAGAGGTATACCAATATTTAATCCACAACAAAGACTAGCAATGTGGGCAGAATACTTCCAAGAACTACTTAACCCCACACATAACATGGAAAATCTCACTTTTGTGCCTAAATGTAATGGACAACAAGAACCACATTTTATACCTGCAGAAGTCAAAGCAGCTATACAGAAAAGTCCTAAAAACAAATCGCCTGGTCCAGATGGAATAACCACAGAAGCTAATCAGGCCTGTGGGAATACAGGAGTTAAATGGCTAACAAGACTTTTCAATAATACATGGGAAGAAAGAAAAGTCCCAGATGATTGGCAACAAGCAATAATAGTACCAATATGGAAAAAGAAAGGCAATATGAGAGAGTGTGAAACATACAGAGTTATATCACTCATGAGCCATATAGGGGAAATGTACGCAAAACTATTGGAACAAAGAATTAGACCCATAGTTGAACAACAGTTAAGCAAAGTATAATTCGGTTTTCGGAAAGGTAAAAGTTGCACTGATGCACTATTTACACTTAGACAAATATGTGAAAAAACTATCGAATATAGTGACCAGCAGAATATTGTGTTTGTAGATCAGGAAAAGGCTGTCGATAGAGTAGAGAGATACAAATTATGGACCACCCTTGAAGACTATGGGATACAAGGGCAACTGCTAGAAAACATCATAGCCATGTACCACTCCAGCTGAAGTGCATTAAGAACGCAAGAAGGAATATCAGATATGTTCACGGTCAATAAATGAGTGAGACGGGGATGTGTGCTCTCTCTCCTCTGCTATTTAATGTCTTCATGTACGGAATATCCAAAGAAACAAGTCTTGACAGAACAGATTCAGAAAATTTAGAACTCTTTACTCCAGATGAAACAATTGATCCGCGGGAAATAAATTAACTTCTATTTGCAGACGATCAGTGCCTGCTTTACAGCGATGAGGGCAGACTACACCATCATATTAATAATCTGAATACAACCTGCAGCAAATACAATATGAGTATGAACACAGCCAAAACCGAAGTAATTCAAGTTAGCAGATCACCGGGCCCATTAAGTATACAGATAAATAGCACAACTCTGAAACAAGTTAAAGAATTCAAATATCTTGGAAGTATGATCACAGAAGATGGCAGAAATAACAGAGAAATCGAAAGCAGATGTGAAAAAGCTAGTGCACTTACATATCAACTATCATCCCTACTGAAACATCCAAATATACCCATGTCCGCAAAACGACAGATAATAAACAGCATATACGCACCAACTCTATGCTATATCTAAATCACACCTTCGGAAAATCAACACCTGCGAGATGAGATGCCTGAGGAGAGCTGCCAATCTAACAATCCGAGACCGAGTAAGAAATGATGTTATCAGACAGACTGTGGGATCAACACCTTGTACCACATTTATTGAAAGGCAGAAGATCAAGTGGTTTGGCCATGTCGTTAGAATGCAACACCAACAACTACCATCACTGGCCTTACATCTAAGCTCATCTGCGACAAGACCAAGAGGATGTCCAAGAAGAAAATGGATTGACGACATCAAAGACATTGTACAATCACATGGAGTGACACTATCCAGTGCCGCCCACCGGGCGCTGGAACGCAAATTATTCCTCCCCACGACGCTTGATGGCAGAAGTGGAAGATGATGATGATGATGACCAGAGTGTTGGCCGGTATCACAAGTTTCTTAAGGCAAATAGCACGGTGAGCTGGAGCGGCCGGCGCGTTGGAAAGAGAAGAAGCCTTAATCGCATCAACCGGCCGTCGACCAGTCAACCGAGTCACATCACTATTCAGCGCAGTAACAACCTTGGTAAAACCCTCACCCATTCGACTGATCACTCATTTGAGCCTCGGGTAGATAGCAATAATCCCTGAGCGTATTTAGCTAAAAAGAAGGCTCTCTGCCAGAGTGCGATTGAACCACTCGACGATCGCCAGCTGGCGGTGGTTCCCATCCTGCCCACGTCTTATATGCGCCCCTTGCTTCGCCGCGAGCCGGCTGGCAGCAGATATGAACTCGCTGCCAGCATCGACTTGAAGGAGATTTGGCCATTTGAGTGACCCGCGTTTATAGATTCGCTCGGGTGCCGATGCGATCGCCTCGATGCTTTATCCGTTAATGGATCAACCACCTTACAGCGTGAGGCGACATCTTCAACGGTTACAGAATTCCTATAGGTCTTACGGCCAACCCGGCCATGCGGAATGAAGAGATTATCAGCCAGGTGGAAAGCGTTCGGTTCATCCTAGCTGATGTGGGGCCGAGGAATATAACGATGTCTCGGCAGGTAGATTTACCTGATGGTCTGCTTCTGAAGCCATTCCCGAGCATCACTCTCGCTAAACTGTGCCGGTGCAGCAGGCTTCTTTACGATTGAAAGCCCTTTTCAGTATCAGCGGCGGCTTTAGTAAACGCGCTCCATAAGGAGTCAGTATATATGTTGTCTCTCCAATTAACAGTATCGCATATGAAAGCTGTTTAAACGTTTTTCACGGCCATATAGAAGAGTATTAAAGACACAGGCTTGATAGACAGAGACTTTACTTTTGACAGTAAGCTTCCTGTTCTCTCAGACTCTTATTGTTAAATATGTAAATTTCTTCAAAAGGTTGATAATTATCATGGAGCAGCCATAACATCTGATAAAAAATATCTTGTAGATATTTGAACAAGAATCGCTATGGCAACAGAAGCCTTTTGCAAGATGGAAAACGTACTTACTCATCAAAAGCAGTTAGTTGCAGTAAGGAAAAGAATGTTGTAAAGATTTTCTCTATAAATCTGATACTGTTGAACGCCTGAAAATCTGAGAAAATTAGTAACCAAGCTGAGAAACATCAAATAGCAGTGGCAATGTATTAGTCGGAGACAATTCAAAGAACACAATTGCTATGATCCAGTTTATAGCCCAAGGCATAGTAAAGCATGGTCATGTTAAAGTGCCTGACAAGCGTGGATCTTGAGCCACGAACGGCACGCCGAATCATAGCCGGAGCGAGTAAGCAAGATTCGCGAAGGTGACAGGGCAGTCAAGCGGTGGTTGTCGTTGAGTTCGGCCACCACATTATGAACGATAGACATGGCCTGACATAGTGCCGTATAATACTTTAGATTTAGAATGACAGACATGTTTATATGTGCTGTTAGAGTATTTTGACATATGTTGATTTGTAACATGTGTTAGAACAATAGAAGGAACAAACTGATTCAGCGTTATGTCAAGTTTATATATTTCGTACTGTGATTTTTTCGGATGACAATGGAGAGAATGCATGCATATCAAATATTAATAGGTAATCTGAGAGTGCTCTTAAGTAAAGTCCGAGGCAGTTAAAGACGGAAGGATGCATAACCAACTAAGAGTACCCTCTCGGCAAGGATGACGAAGCTGAGAGAAATATATCCACGCTGACGACATGTTATTATTATCAACTAAATCCCTAGAATTGAGCGACGATTTAAAGTTGCATCGTCTATCACGACAACGATATAAAAGCCCCGCCGTGGTAAACGGGGGATCAACCTGAATTTGAAATAAAACCAATTGTGCGCCATTCAAAAAACAAAGGAGCAAAATAGCGGTAACAGGGTTAGAGAAATTAGGAGTAGTCAGTAAGTCTGTTTGAGAACGTAGTCAGTAAAGCTATTTGGGTACGTCATGATAGAAAATGGAAAACCTAGAGAATACTTGAAAAGTTGATGGAAAGAGAGCAGTGGGTACGTTTTCCATATGGCAAAAGGCTGCTATTGTCATAGCGATGTTTGTTCAAATACCGACAGGTTATTTTCTGTCAGATGTTATGACAGTTCCATGATAATTATACTGATTTACCCGTTGAAGAAATGTGTCATTTATTCTGCTGTTCAGTGCTGTTTTTGTTGTCTAGTATTTATAAATTGTTTTCGCCCTTTCCGCCATGTTCGTTTTCCCTCCTCCCACTTACACTCTAGATTGTTCCCTGGACAATATCATTTAGCTCATCCCCCACATTCAATATAAACTATGGAGGTCAACATGGAAGAGTGGATACGAGCGCTCGCACTTAAAAACACACTGTGTGCTGATAACGAGGTACCGGGTTCAACCCCTAACTGGTCATTCATTCATTCATTCAATAGCATATCCTCTGCAGAACTTCGCTCCCATAACAACCTTACGGAAAGCTTCTTGGTCGTAAGCTAGATGTCCCGTATCCGATACACCCATCTGGAGATCGTCTGCCACATCCTGCACACATCTTCTCTTTGACCTTCCTCTTCCTCTCTTCCGGGCATATACCCCTCCATAATTGTCCTCTCCAAACCTTCATGACGTTTCAAGTGTAGAACTTATTTCAATTTTATTTAATGTTATCATCTTTAGTAGCCAGCATTCTTCAATTTTCAGTTCTTGTCGTGTGGATACATTTGTTCTTTTGTGTATTCAAGATATTCTTAGAACTCTTCTATAACATGTATATTCAAAGGCATTTACGCTCTGTTCAGCTTGTTTAGTAAGTGTTCAGGTCCCACCGGTCAGTTGACTAAAATGTTGACTTCTCATCCTTGACTTGGGGACGTAAATTACAAGTACCACTGAAGTCGGAATGGGTTGGCCTGATGGCAAGCGACTCTCGTTATAGGGAAATTCACATGCAAATAATCATTCAAAACAATGTTTTCCCGTAGTGAATTTGAATAACGAAGACACAAACAATAGATTGCACGATTTATTGCCTGGCATATTTCGCTGCATCTCGTCAGGTACATGCTGCAGAAATCACACAACTTACGTGAATTAACTAGATAAATCCTTCAAGTTTAAATATACACATATTCGCACAGTAATGTCAATTATCTACCACGGTAATTTTAAGCTGACTAACATGTCTTTCTGTTTGCACAATTCTGGCTTGCGTTGACTGATCATAATAGCTTCTGCAAATTTTAACAAGCGAGTATTTTGTGTGTTAAACAACACGCGAAAGGCAGTGTCTCTGTCCACCGCGTGGCCACTTTCGACAATGTGCCTGCCGATTGAAGACGCCGGGAGCTTCCGGTGTGTCGGTCCCACGAGGCTAGCATCTCCTGTGTGTTGTATCTTGTTGACCCATTGAGGTATGTGTTCTGACACTCGGTTGTTAAGCTGTCTCTCTGTTCTACCAATGTAAACGGCCTGGCATCTACATGTGAATTGGTAAATACAATTGTTTGTGGCGTACAGAGGAACAGGCTCTTTGACTGTTGGTGTAGGAATCGGTACGGTTTTATATCTAATGACTGGAGTTGCCGCACAGAATGTTCGACCTACTGCTGTAGTAAGCCGGTCTTGTAGACGTTGCATTACGTCATCCCCTCGAAAGGTTAGCTGGATGAATACCTTGAGTTTAGGGACTGTAGTTACGTCTGGTTTAGGTTTGGGCTGTTGGCAGTGGCGCTTTATAAATCCTGTGGAGTACCCATTCAGGTTTAAGACATTCTTCAGAATTTCAAATTCCTCTGTCAATGTATCCTGGGTGCATATCTTTCTAGCACGGTCAAACAGGGTCCGTACTAAGCCCCGTTTGTACTGGACAGGTGTGAAGCTCTGAAAATTTAGGTATTGGCCAGTCCATGTTCCTTTGCGATACACCGATCCTTGAATTGTGCCGTCTGCTCTACGTCTCATAAGAATATCTAGGAACGGTAACGCTTCGTTGTGTTCATGTTCCATAGATAGAGAGATGTTTTTATGCGTCTTGTTCATTGTGGCCTGGAACGATGTTGCGTGTAGCTCGTCTGTGGTGATAATTAGTATATCGTCCACATAACGACGGTAAAAGGTCAAGTCGTTGATGTCTGAGGATCTCCTTTCTTCTAAATGTGCCATGAAGATGTCCGCTAGAATAGGACCAAGAGGACTCCCCATGGCCACTCCGTCAATTTGACAGTATGACTTAGTTAGAAAATTGAATTGTATGTTGGCGGTACATAGTAGTAGTAGCCTCTACAGAATAGGTGTTGGTATGCCTATTTTAGTTGTTTGTCTTCAATGCGTTCCCTTATTATTTTCACTGTCTCCTCTAATGGAACGTTGGTGAATAGGGAGGCTATATCTATGGATGCCATGTGTTTGTTATTTATGTTCATAGTATCCAATAATTCCACCAGCTGAAATGTATCTCTGAGTATTTTTGGATCGAAGGACTGTCGTACTGGCTTTAAAATTTCGGCTAGCCATCTCGCCATTCGGTGAATAATCATTCCACTTCACTAAATGTAGTAGTATATGTATGGACTATGTTTGAGTTCAAAGCGAGCGAACGCAAACAAATCAATAACTGTCAACTCTAAATGTCAACTATCAATCATCATTTGACCGGCGTACACGATGCATTTGAGACTTAACTGCGTCTGCCAGGAGTTACCATTCCCGTTATGTATTATGTTCCAATCTACTGGTCACCTACGAATTCCGAATTTACTCGCTGTTGAATGTCTCACACCTATTAAACCAATTGGGTGTCTGGCCAAGCGGGTATAGCCGAACAAGTCCGCTGCGAAGCATTATATGGCAGCAGGGCTTTCATCTATACGGCTTTCAGACTGGTGAGGACTGATGACTTTTAGTTGAGATCTGTAATTACCTGCAACAAACATTATAATGTGCAACTGCGTTGTAGTATCAAGACCGTGTTCTAATTGTAAGAAGAAATTTCTACCAGCGCATTTATGTGTCATAGAAATGTAAATGCTGAACAATGTGGAAAAGTTTTATTTTACCATATCCTGAATCATAATTGCTTGTTTTTACCGTTGTTGGGGAATAATAGATCAATTCTCTTATTTACAACAATGTATTCCTTTAGTGAATTTAAACACAGAAGCCACAAACAATATATTGCACCATTTTATGCCTGGCATATTTCGTTACGTCTCGTCAGGTGCCTGCTGCAGTGTTACATACAATTGAGTAGCTGAACATATACTAGTGTTGGTGAAAAAGAGAGTTAATCAGCCTTCAGGAATCCCTACGAAGTCGAATGCTATAAAAAGCAGTCATCGTCGATTCCTCAACACTAATAAAATAAAAGCGTTTCGAATGCTGTATTCGACGAAACAGTTGCTCAGATATAATGAGGGGTTAGCAATCAGGCTGTTCCATCCTGTATTGTGCAAATATAAAGAGTGCGTTATAAATTTGAAACTACCGAGGGGATATCAGTTGTTCCACACTCGAACAATACCTGTGACTTTGTGTTTTTATTGTTTCAGCTTAAGCGTTATTCACGTTATTCAGCGTTATAAGATGATATATAACACTTCAGTATGCACCTGACGAGATACTGCGAAATATGCCAAACAATAAATAGTACTACATATATTTTGCCGGTCTCTCTGGCCGAGGGGTTACAACACTTTCTCCGTAATCCCGTTTATCACGCAGAGTCTCGTAGCGGACGAGAGCTGGAAGAGGTCCGACCCCCGCTGGTGACTTGCGGGATAACTGAGCCGGCCGCTCAGAAAGCAATGGCAAACTACTGAGCGTAATCTTGCCAAGAAATCAACAAACAGCTGAAAGATGCTGCTGTTGGCAACGATGTCCTGTGAAGGATATGCGGTGAAAAAAAAAACATATATTTTGTGGCTTGTGTGTTTAAATTCTGATATTACCAGAATCCCCCTGTCACAACCATCATGACCACTGCCTAACAATATTAATTATGTCTTATGGATGATGGACCATATTAAACGTTCCGTCAAACCCTTATTCCTGCTGTGCAATTTTTCTATAGTTGAAAAAACTATGTAGAGAGACGTTTGGTTGGTTACAAACAGGGAGACAATGATAAGAATAATTCAAATTAACCTGTTCCAATCTTTATTATGCCGCTCTCCCTGGTCTAGGAGTTACACAACTTTCTCCGTAATCCTGTATACTCTCGTGAGTATACTCTTTCTCACGACATTTTTCGTAATCCCGTATATCCACGAGGGGAAAACAGCAGCTGCGAGAATCGGCAGCGGTTCGTGCCGCGATTGTAACTTACGGGGGTATGTGAGCCGGTCGTTCAGAAATCAATGGCAAACTACTGAACGTATAACTTGCCTAGTATATCAACAGCAGCTGAAAAATTATTGTGTTGACTGCAACGTCCTGTAAGGGAAATGCAACTTTAAAAAAAACAACTAACCCCTATCTGTACTAAGTAGGGGAACTATACCTGGTGATGTAGGGCCATAGACCGCTTGTAGTGAGTTCCGCATGTGCCGACGTTTCTGCTGCAGGACTCTGCGGATGTTGTTGAAGGTATCTTTATTATGTTGACTTTAGGGCACGCAAATATGCCTTGTGGAGAAGGTGTTTCTCGGCCAGCAATTGTTTGATGTCTTCGGAATTTTCATCGAATCAGTCTTTATGCTTTCGGGGGACTGGCCCCAGGATTTCCAAAGCAGTGTTGTAGATTGTGTCTTTTAGGCTATCCACTCTGCTTCCACGCCTTGTTTAACTGAGGCACTGACATTGAGGCGGTCCTCCAGCATATTTACAAACGACAGCTGCACTTTCTTACTATTTAGGCGGGTGACATTTAGTTGTTGTTCCTATTTTATTTTTATTTTTTTTGCACTTTTACGCCTTGATGATCCCGTGATGGTTTGATGTGCATGTTTATTTTTTAAACAGACAGACGATGGTCTGTCCATTCGGCACCACACATGGATTTTGTCACCCGGACGTCTTGTCAGTCACTACACCTGATGATGACGTAGTAAATGAGGTGCCAGTGTTTCGAGCGAGGTGCATCTACGATGCCCTATTTCTTATGGGGAGACGAAAAAATGCGCACCGGTCTCCCTGGCCTAGGTGTTAACGTCTTTCTCCGTAATCCCTATATTTCCGTGAGTAACGTAACCTGCGTGAGAATCGGTAGCGGTTCTCGCCGCGTTGGTAACTTACGGGGTATGTGAGCCGGTCGCTTAGAAAGCAATGGGGTCGCTTAGAAAGCAATGGCAAACCACTGAGCGTAATCTTGCCTAGTACACCAACAGCAGCTGAAAAATGCCGCTGCTGACTGCAACGTCCTGTAAAGGATATGCACATTTTAAAAAAAAAATCAGGAGATAGTGTTCGGCACAGGTTTGATGGAGGAGGAATCCATTGCTGATACAATTTCCGCTCTGTGCTTTCGAATAATGCCACCCCAAGAGACGGTGTCCATGCATACTCTGGCATTGAAGTCCCCAAAGGAGTATACGTTTGTCTCATTTGGGAACAGATGTTAAGACATTGTTCAGGTTCTCATAGGACTTGTTCATGACGTTATCTTCATTGGTCTTTGTTGGTGCGTAGACGCTCATGCTGGTTCCATGGTTCCTTCCATTTAGTAGGCGTATCTTAATGGTCATATGCTTGTCGTTTATAGCCTTGGGAAATCCAGCCAGTTTGCCAACCAGGGCCGCCTTAATGACAAATCCTACACCTGACTGGCGTCTTTCTTCATTTTTCTTTCCACTCTAGAAGAATGTGTAGTAGGCACCTATTTCACAGCCTTGACCTTCGCCTGCGCGCCGTGTCTCGTTTAAAGTTGCAATGTCAATGTTGTACCCTAGCAACTCTCTTCCAATCAGTGCTGTTCGTCTCTCTGGGCCCGATTTATCTAGTAGGGTGCGTACATTCTAAGTTCCGATGGTGAAGGGGCTATAGTTGGGTTTCTTTTATTGCTTTACTTGTTTTTGCTTTGGATGTATGTTGACCGCAGTTATAGGGTATCCACCAACCACGACTAGTTAGTTAGCTAGATAATGATTGAGCAGACAACGCTTATGGCACGTTTTCTAGCCGCTTCATCATGCTATGGAAGTGAGCTAGTGCTTTCCTATAGAGGGCTGCTCAGTAGCTAAAGGTTATGCCGAATCTCATTGCTCCTCTGGTTAGTAGAAGACGACCACATGGCCTGAGCCTCCTATGTGCAGGTCTGCGACTACGACTGCCAGCGTACCCACTCCTGCCGTTTCGCCGCTCGCCCATAGCTACAGGGCTTGAAGGTGATAGTTGAAATTGGATGAAGAATGACTTGCGCGATGAATTGGATTAAAATAACGAAGAGTTGTGCAGTTCGTCGACCACATTCTCTCGCCCGAGTTTATCTGAATCCAGCTGCAAGACAAATGAAGACGGCTGGAGACGAATACAGGTGCAATGAATGACTAGGGCTTTCTAATGCCTTGCCGTGCTCATTACGTTCCACAACGCTTTGCAGATAAACGCCGATTTGCCCGTTGAATCATCAGAGATTTCTTCCGCGCAGTCTGCCGAATCATGTATTCACATGCTGGGTAGGCATACCCTAGTTCACTGATTGGTTTGACGCCGAATTGGTTTCCCTCGCCATGTTTTGCCGGCCTGTCACAGCCGTTGCCCGAGAGATGCCCACCGGCGCATGCTGACAACTACTAGGAGCCACATGCGTGAGCTTGATGTCAGGCTTGGATCAGTGGGGAATAGACCCT
This sequence comes from Cepaea hortensis, assembly GCA_963921405.1. Lineage (NCBI taxonomy): Eukaryota > Metazoa > Mollusca > Gastropoda > Stylommatophora > Helicidae > Cepaea > Cepaea hortensis. The sequence continues at coordinate 72,263,535 of OY992886.1, forward strand.
GAAAAGGGCGTGACTGCCATTCTTACCACATTTACTATCAATGCCTGTCATCCCAGACATCCCCCCCCCCCACCCCAAGCATGCGACATATAATTATACATGCGGTAGTAGCAAGAGTAGTAAAGTGTTCTTTATTCCAAACATTCGGAATTCTGATGCTGAACTTACCGTCGGACACAATGATATTCAAACAGTACACGAGAGACATTGGGAGATGGATGGCCAGAAATAATGGCAAATGTAATTATTTATATATTTTGATAGGGTTAGAAACATAACTTTATATAGGTTGTAGTGATATAATAAAACGAATCTATTGAACATGATATTGCAAAAATAAATCTAAAACAAATTATTTAACATCAATCCATGTACTTTGAATTACTGTATTAGATAGTTATAATGTAACTTGGAAATCGTATAACTCGAGACATCTTTCCACAAGCTGACAGAAATACAAATAAATACATCAAATGCGACTACATTGAAACTGATTCAGTGTTTGAATTGTTGTGTCTGTGGTGGAGGAGATGATCTTGTTATGATTGTATCTGAAGCTCTTTCAGCACAGATATAGAGTGCTGCAACTGTTTAAATGTCCAGTAGTGTGCAATGTTGCGTAAATCATGGCGTTATTTATCTGAACACTCGCCGCGGCTTCGAAGTTTGTCTACTGTTCTGAGATTCTCCTTATATGATCTAGTTCGTCTTCTGTTATGAGATTCTCCTTGTGAGATCTAATTCGTCTACTGTTATGCTTGTGTGATCTAGTTCTTATAATGTTCTAAGAGTCTCTTTGTGTGATCTAGTTCTTCTAATGTTTTGAGATTCTCCTTGTGTGATCTAGTTCTTCTACTGTTTTGATATTATCTTTGTGTGATCTAGTTCGTCTAATGTACTGATATTCTCCTCGTGTGATCTAGTTCGCGTACTGTTCTGAGACTGTCCTTGTGTAATTATGTGACGAAACCGTTATGGAGATATACGTGTCAAATGAAAATTATCTTTGAACAAAATGGAAAACAAAATGACAAACTTGTTGACATCAAACCCGAGTGGGCAACAGCAGCTAAGCCAAACTTTAACAAATTAGATAGAGTCCAAAATCAAGTAATGCGGATTATAACTTGAAGACTGAAGACAACGCATATAAACGAACTAGAAAAGATCACTTGTTTACACCCAATGCTAGATAGAAGATATAGTAGTGCCCAGCAACAAACTGAAAAAATAGAAGATAGACAGTCCACCCTATGTATAAAAGGTTTAATAGTCTTGGAAAGGGAAGACTGAAGCAAAGCAACTTTGTGGTATCTGCAAAAAGAAATATTAGGACAGATTCTATACTTAATATATCAGCATTCAAACACATTTACAATGCACACTAGTTCCCAGTTTTGAGACAGCAGAAGCTGCCTTAGACAATAGAGAACAATCCGGTTATTGAAAAAATTAACACAGAATGAAAGAGAAATAAAGAAAAATACCCCCAAACTAAATAAAAGAACATTACTCAAGTAGCAATTGGACTCAATCATATACAGACGTATTAGCTAAACATTCAATATACAATGGAGTAGGAGGAATTCTCCTAAATATAAAAATGGAGCAAAAAACTAAAAATATTACAGCCAGTAGCAGCTGGAAACTTTTTAAGTAACTTCAAAGCAGAGGTAGAGGCTTTGAAAACTGCACCAGAAATGTTAATGATGAAGGGAAATTATCAGAAGTGCCATGACCCAGTTGTGAGCTGGTCGTGAGTTCTGGTCACGCTTTACATTTGACGGCGTGAAACACAAGCGTCTCCCATAAATGTCATTGGGACGTTGACTGTGGTCCGAGCTGGACTGGTCACGTCTTGATTTTGGCAATGGCAGCACTCACTCTGCCGCCACTTTTGTTTTGTGTTTTTGGTTCGCATATCCTTTACAGGACATCGCTGTCAACATCAGCATCTTTCAGCTGATTGTTGATTTCTTGGCAAGATTTACGCTCAGTAGTTTGCCATTGCATCCGGCTCACATACCCCGTAAGTTACCGACGAGGAGAGAACCGCTACCGATTCTCGCGCACGCCACGTTACTCACGAGAGTATACAGGATTACGGAGAAAGTCGTGTAACCCCTAGACCAGGGAGACTGGCCTGCCGCCATTAGTCTAAGATATTTTACAAGTGTTCAATAGAATTGTTTTATTAGTGTGACAGAGTGATTATATGATGATATGTTCATGTGGAAATGTAAGAGCGCGTCGTATAACAATAAACTATGAAAACAGTACCGGCGTTTGCTTATATCAATCAGTTGTGGAGTTGAGTTAATCGCCGTATAATGCTTAATGTCAAAAGGATACTATTCAAACAGTCTCTCAGAACTCAGCAAGTAATGATATAACTCTGCGGAGTTATTTACAACAACACATTGTATGCAGCCAACTTGAAGGCTCAGGGTTAATGAAGCTACCATGAAAAAGTACTGGGCCAATCTGAACACAGTCGAACTACATGCACCCATTCATTCACACTGGGTTCTGTCAACTAATAATCTGACTACCAACGACATAGCACACCTAATTGGGTTATGCCAACAATCATATAGCTATCTTCACAGATGCAAAGTCAGCTGTCTCAATACTTTTTTTTTTTTTTTCCGCGTTTCCATCCTGTTTCAGGATATTGCGGTCAACACCAGCATCTTTCAGCTGTATGTTGATTCCTAGGCTAGATTACGCTCATCAGCACGCCACGACTTTCTGAGCGACCGGCTCCATACTCTCATAAGTCACTTTTGCGATTCGAACCACTGCTAATTCTCGTCGCGTCACGTGACGAGAGTATTCGGGGTTAGCGGAGAAAGCTGCTAACCCCTCGGCCATGGAAAACAGCACAGAACTAGCAGACCTAGGAGCAGTTCTCCATGGACTATGTCATACATCCACAAAAGTTTAATGTAGTGGATCCTATCACATCGCAGACAACCTGGAAATGAAGAGTCTGACAGATTGGCAAAATAGGGCGAACGACTACCTCAGCCTGAAATAGACATAACTTATAATCTGGCAAGGAGGCTTATTAAAAAGCACTTATAGAACCATGTGGGAATAATAAAATCCTGGCCACCAGAAATATGATCCATAATACCAACTCAACCGAAATGAACAAGTAGGGACTCAGACTCCGCACAGGACATAACAGTCTGAAATACCACTTGTTCAACAAACTAAGGGTAGGAGATACTGATCAATGTAATTGTGGAACTGGTAAGATGACAGCTAAACATTTGCTGCAGGAGTGCCCAATATATGCAGAACAGAGAAAGATATTTTGGCCAACACGTGCTTGATTGAGGACAAGATCTATGGAGATGTCACAAAGCTCATGTTGACTGTTGCTTTCTTTAACTACATTCATGTTGATATTTAAAGGTGCATGAAGAAGAAGTTCTTAGCCTGCCACATTTTGTGCCACAGGTATGTCAGTGGAAAAAGTGTCCCTGTGGCACGAATTGTAATATTGGTTGGCTAGCGAATCCATTACGTGGAAAGTCCGAATCAAAAGCTCACTGTGTGGATATCATCTGCAAACTGCATTCTTCTGGTTTCCGGAGGAACAGCATTTGGTGAACGGAAATGAGGCTAAGCAGCCAAGTGCAGTACGTGACGATTCCTTGTGTGAGCTCAGTGCCAGTGCGCTGTGTGTCTGCTCTGTAATTATGGAAGTCTCATTGGATGGCGGGGAATGCCCATGATCTGGCCCTGCCTTCCCTAGAGGGCTGACCGGGATATCTTCAGCTGTTCTAAATGGGCCAGCGAGGATGGAGATAACACTACAACAGCGAGAGTCGAATGTCTTACGAAACACCAGGAAAGGTTAACGCAGTCAACAAATGCCTGAAGAAGTCGGTTGTGCCGGCTGAAATATGCAAATATTGCAGCTCCGTTTTAAACAGGCATAATGCTATTACTTCCAAAACAACATTCCGGACGAACGCAGAAGAAAAAACAGAAAAAAATCGATTGTAATTTTTCAGGAACTCCAAAGTTATGTCAAATGGCACTATACATAATCATGCCAAGTTTCAATGGACAGTATAATGTCATGTTTTGTCGAGCACAATAATGTCATGTGGCACTGGGCACAATAATTCTAATAATGCCATGTGGAATTAAACAGAATAGTGTTAGGTAGCAATGAAAATAAAAATGACATATAGAACTGTACGTAATAATTCCATGTGGCATTGAACATAATATCATGTACCATTGAATGTAGCAATTGATTAAAACACGGGATTGTACACATTGAAGGATACTGGATTACTTTATCAACCTGTTAAATAACATATAATCTGCAAACAAAGGTAGGAACTGATCTGAGGAGTCACTGCAGAAACCTACTATGAGAACTTATACTTTCGTTTTTGTCAAAGGACACGCTGGTGTCAAATGAAATGACAATGCAGACATTTTGGCGGGCTCCGTGGCTATTGTTGATGGCCTATCAATGAACCGAACATATATCTTCAATGTAATTAAAATTCTCGGTGCATCTGCTGATTCGATGATATGTGTGAGACAACGACCTTGCTGAAGATGAGAAACACTAGTGTCATGCGGGGAGATGCAAGACATGGGGTCTTTGCAAGAGACACAAAAAACATGGGTGAACTAATCAGCCATCGAATAATTGTTGGAAGTATACGGGCAACTGAAGACGCATGGAATTGTCCGGCTAGAATGATGATAGTCCATTGTGAAAATCGTACTTGATTTCGTCTGCAATTAATCATCATTTTACAAGTCTAGTATTTTGCAATATAATTTTCAAGGCGTGTGTCTTTTTCTTAGCGATCTTTCCACGCATGAAAAGTTTCCCAACCGAACTGTAGAACTTAGTTGACATTAGAGTGTAGATGAAAAAATTTGCTGTACAGTTTATTGCTATAAACACTTCCTCTAAGTCCCGCAGTGCTATAGACAAGTCCTGAAACTGATCAAAGTCTGGAAATCTGTAGAAATATACGAAATATACAAAAGATGGAACGTTGCATAGACAATAAACAGCACAAACTAGAAGCAACATGCGGGAAATTTTAACGTTAATATCGCTTTTGGTGGCATTACTCGATGTCAATGTTAAGCGTTGCTTTGCTACCAGACGCAGCTTATATAATGTAGCGCAGCAGTTGGCGGTAATCACACAGCAGAAAATTCCAGAAGGCGAGCTGAGAACAGAATATCCGATTATTGTTAACACTTCTGTATTCGATGTGAACCATTCAGTTATTACCATAGAAGGATACGACTGATTGTAGTTGAAATCAAAATCCCATTCAATTCTGCGGTAAAAACAAAGCCACGGTTGGAGTATCATAATCCATGATAGGTAAATACACATTACTATAAAAGTAGTATTCCTATTAGTAAACCACAAAGAAACCTTTAATGGGCAGAAAACAGCAAGAAGTCGTTCCGTGGAAACTACTAAAATATGGCTAACACTAAGAAACGTCAACAGTCTACCGATTCCATACACATAAGCCAACATATATAATTCGTAAATGCCAGCAGAGAAAGAGTCAAATGTACCAATTATACAAGAAAGTTTTCGCGCTGAAAGAATCACTAAGTAGGAGAGATCAACGCCGGCTAAAGATATCAACACAATGTTAGTGGTGTCTTTAAATCCATGCCGACTGAGAACGATTAATGTGATGCAGTTTCCAAATACCCCAACAATGGCAATGACATGGATCAGATAACAGTTTAACACTTTGCTTAGAATTCCTATCACTTCTGAATGAATGTAGCCGCTGTTTGAGTTCACAAACTCACTCATGTCCGATGGTTTTAGCGGGCAGTGTAGAGTAACAGTGTCAGTGTCAGCGCCCATCTTTGTTCTTAGTTCTGAGACAGGTCGTTATCCTTCAACGAATTTCTCACCTTTGCTTTACTTATGTGATATAATTCTTTAAAATCACAACAAGAAACTTAGTCTGAATAACAAAAGCATAAGTGATGGTTATTACAAAATCAATATTGAATACCTAAATGCAAAATCAAAGTGAATGGAACCAACCTATAGTAAGTCCATGTATTTAGCTGATTTAGTGTCACACAAGTAAGTAGGTTTGGATATCAAACATGGTGCACAATCAAATAAGCAAGTATTACAAGTCCAATATGTGTTTACTGAGCATTGAAATTGTTGAAGATACAAGGAAACAAAACAAATAACACGATGTCCCTGGTATGCCGATATATCGTCATTCTGCCCAAATGGGTGGTCACATGTAGCGATATATTATCCTTCGGCACTGAATCAGTTAAATAATACAGGTGCCCCTATATATCAACTATCAGCCGTACCGAAACTTCCAAAAATACCATTGTCGTCAAAAAGACAAATAATAAATAGTATATTATCCATATCACACATACGCAAAATCAACACCTGTGAGATGTGATGCTTAAGTTGAGCTGCCATCTTAACTATCCGAGAGCAAGTATGAAATGACGTTATCAGAGGGGCGATAACACGAGGACGTCCGAGAAAAAACATGGATTGACGACATCAAAGACATTGAGTGTTGTCAGAGTATTGACACTATTCAGTGCCACCCATCGGGCGCTGGAACATTAACTAATTCACCCCACGACGATTAACAGCAAAAGTGTAAGTTGATAACGATGATGGTTCAAATATTTGGATACTTTAATTACAACACATAAAGATGCATTGATGAAGTTACAAAAATAACCCTGGACAAAGCAACATTTCGCAAGATGAAGCATAATCTCTGCAATTTATCTCTGCCAGTAGAGGTGAGAACATCAGTTCTTAAGAGCTATATTGAGTCAATCCTGATGTATGGAAATAACTCATGGGCACGTGATAGGGTATGCAGAACCTGCGGAAATGTGGATTTATAGCAGAATTATGAGAACACCACGTGGCCGGTTGCAATGTTAATATCTTTTGCTTCCCCTTAGTACCATGTTAACACACCCGGACCCTCATTAATTGCCTTTCACTACATGTATGGCAGATTAAAATGTTTATATTCTTTGCGTTCTCTTGCGATGTTCGTCCATCATGAATGACGTTGACCATTCATTGACGATGACCATTCATTACACTACATCTTTGATTTGATGAGGAACGAATGACTTGCGCTTTGGTTTTGTATAGCGAGGAGGTGGTCGCGCAACACCCTCGTCCCCGCTCCCTCGTCTGTGTCCGTCTGGCTCCAGTGGCGAGCATGGCAAGACGACTGGAAGACGGACACAGATGCAGTGGACGTTAGGCTGCCACGGCCAGTTATCCCTGTTTATATCGACCCTTCCGTCAATTCCTTTACTTTTCAGTTTTAAGACAAGCGTAGCGACAAGCAATGAGCGTATGATTACTTTTAGGATCAACACGATTTCCTTCACCGAAGACGGACTGACCGCCAGAGCAGACCACACACAAACATGAGGCGAGAAACTGCCCACAAAAGATGCTGCTCGTCTAAGTTGCGAGCAGATCTCCCGATTTACGGTTGAGCCTCTCCAGCGCAAATGTGCACATGGCGACTGACCGGACAGACGTTCATGCACACGCAAGCCTAGAGTAGCATCGCTAAAGCTGAGACAAGCATATGACTACATTCTTGAAACGCCTGCCTCGCTAACTCACGTTGGCTAGGAAGATCCCATTTTGGTGTACCTCACACAGCCATCCGAGACAAGCATATGACTACTGGCAGGATCAACCAGATATCTATCGGACAGACGGACTATTCACGCACACGCAAGCCAAGAGTAGCATCGCTAAAGCGCACCCTCCCGGTACAAGGTGATACATGCAAAACCACTGGACGCCTACCGACGAGCTTTCAAGCTACGCCGGCAGGACTGACCGAAAATAAAAGCTATACCAGCTTACTGACTGCAGGCCCACAACTCATCGAGAGAGAGTTGGCGCTTATCGAGACTTTGTCAAACGGTCGTACAAATTTTGCTCTTTTGCCCGCTCAAACCACGACACCAGGCCATGTGAATATACTCTTCTATTTGTGAATTCATTCATTCAGCAGCATGTTCTTTGCAGAATCTCGCTCCCATAACAACCTTCCGGAAAACCCCTCGATCATAAGCAAGATGTACCGCGTTTGATACATCCATCTGGAGACCACCCGCCACATCCTGCACCCATCTTCTCTTTGCCTTCCTCTTCCTCTCTTCCCAGGCATATACCCCTCAATTATTGTTCTCTCCAAACTTTCGTGACGTTTCAAGTGACCAAAATATTTCAATTTTCTTTGTTTTATCGTCTTTAATAGCCAACCTTCTTCAATGTTCAGATCTTGTAGTATGGATGCATTTGTTCTTTTCTTTACCATGGATATTCTTAGAACTCGTCTATAACATTTATATTCAAAGGCATTAATGCGATTTTCAGCTTGTTTTGTAAGTGTCCACGTCTCACATGCGTATGTTGCAATGGGAAAGATGCATGCTCTTAAAAATTTAATTTTTGTAGTTCTGTCAGTCCCACTCCACAATTTATTCAGTTGTTTTAGTCTTTGAAGAGCAACAGAATTTTGTCTTTTAATTTCTTTCAGTGTGTCACCATTGTTGGTAATCAATGACCCTAGGAATTCGAAATTTTCCACCACCTCCAATGTTTCCTCATTAGCATATATTTCTTTCTCCATAGTAGTTTTATCTGTATACATTATCTTTGTTTTTGCTATGTTAAGATATAAGTTGTGATTTTCACTATTCAATTGGGTTGAGGCTATTAGGTTTTCTATACTATTTTGTGTTGTGGATAGCAATAATGTATCATCAGCATACCGAATCTCTGGTATGTCATGGACACCGATATTTAGGGCATCATATTGCTCCCTGTTTATATCATCTCTGACATTTCTCATTATATTTTCTGCGTACATGTTAAACAAATAGGGGAACAGCACACAGCCCTGACTGACTCCTTGCTTGATGTCAAATCAATTTGATGTCTCGTTATCTATTCTAACCGCTGCTTGTTGGTTTGGATAGAGTATTTTTATGAGTTGTATTACACGTGGTGGAAAACCCATATTGCCCATGATTTCCCAAAGTTTCTGATGTTGTACACAGTCAAATGTCTCTGAATAATCCACAAAACATGAGAATAGGTCTACATTAAATTCTCTAGACTTCTATATTATGAAATGCATGTTATGTATGTGATCTCTTGTTTCTCTGTCTTGTCTAAATATAACTTGAACCACGTTAATTTCTTCTTCTATTTTCTTATGACGTCTTCCCTTTACGATTGGTAGTAGAATTTTACTTGCATGACTGATCAGGGCAACAGTTCTATAGTTGGTGCATAATTTCAGGTTGCCCTCTTTTGGTATTGGTATGAAGATAGTTCTCTTCCAATCTTTTGGCCATATACCATATGTCCATATCTTTTTACATAATTCTTGATAGATGTGTATGCTTTCATCTCCTCTCCCCCCCCCCCCCCCCCGCTTTAATTAGTTCAGCTGGTATCTCATCACATTCAAGTGATGTACCATTCTTAAGGTTCTTTATTGCCATGCAATTTCATTTTATGAGGGTTCAGGTTCTGTCTCTGCTGTCATTGGTTCATGTATCTCATTAATATCCCCACTGTCATTCAAATCATACATCCCACTGCAGTATTCTTGCCATCTTACTAGAATTTGTTTAGATTCTGATAAGGTATTTCCCAATTTGTCACAGATAACATTTAATAGAGGTTGACAATTTCGTGTCAGTAACTTCATTTCTTTAAACATTTCGTAATCTCTTCCAGTCTTATGATATCGCCCTGTTCTGATACAGCAATGTTGTATATACTGGATTTTGTCCTTTCTTATGTTGTTCCTTATTTCTCGAGTTAAAGATTTATACTTCATTCTGTTGTTATAGGATTCACCTTCTTTCTGTTTCAGTTCCCTTCGTTGTTTTAATAATTCTAACGTGTCTGGTGTAATCCATGGCTTATGTTACTTTTTCTTGGTCGGAATTAAATATTTGGCTGCAGGTATCAAGATATCTCTAGCTTGTACTGCCAATTGATCGGGAGTCAATTCCTCCTGTACAAACATCAAGACCCCAAAACGATTCTTCACTTCTACGTTGTAAGCATCTTGTATTTTTGTGAGATCAAAACGAAGCGGCCTTGGTCCTCGGGTAAGCTTTTTGAAAGTTACTTTCATTCCTGCTTCTAATAACTGATGATTTGTATCACAGTCTGCACTTCGTAAGGTTCTTGCCGATGTTATGCTTGATAATCATCTTCTTTGTATTAAAACATAATTTATCTGGTTTTTGGTAGTTTTGTCCGGAGACTTCCACGTGAAGCGTCTTCTTGAATACTTCCGTGTATTCGTGAGTCTGGCGTGTTGAACTCTGGGTAACAGTTTTATAAGTGATAGTTAAGTACCCCGGAATCGACCCCACAACCTTCGGAGCGTGAGGCAGACGGCTTCTCTCTTTCGCCATGTGTAATGTTCTGGTCATAAGTATCCTTTGCTGTTGTGAAACATCTCTGGTATTATACGTTCATTTGCATCTTATCCCTGGTGTTATTGCTTCATCTGCGCCACATCACTGGTGTTATTTTCTACAACCGACATATAAGTTGGTATTGCTATGTCCATTCCTCGTCTCCTTTTCTTCCCGAACAATACCCAAAAATTTCTGAAAATTGTTTGGTGCCTTTTGTTATGAGGCTGTGTTGACCCGATAGCCGCACTGGTAGGACGACACATTGTGACCTCTGCTGGGGATTGAACCAAACCACCTTCGTGGCAGGTAATCCCACTTACTATTATGCCACCGTGGCTCCCAAAACTTTAAAATGATAAAAGATACCCACAAAACATAATAGTTATAGCAAGTGTGGGTCAAGTTTATACCTGATGCCACTAGCTATTGCTGTGTGCAGTGAAATTCCATGTCAGATCAATGTGAGGATCTTGGAATAGTTGTTAAGGCATATATGTGCTATTAAAGCGATTCTTTACAAATCTACCGAAACATTCTATGGGTTACTATCTTCGTCTATACCATGTTACTTTAATTCACTGCGTTCCTGTTAATTCTTAAACTCTATCTGTCTCATATAGTTATTACTTGAATTCAACCTGAAGCAGATTGTTTCTAATTTTATATAACACCGATAACGGATGGAAAGAGCTAGAAGCTCAGATGTGAAGGTATTATCTTCCAGGAATCTATATGGATAGTTTCAAGTTGTCATCTAAAACTACTTTCCCATCGATTCCCCATAATCAAACCTTGCGATGAAAGGTTCAAAGTGGTATTAACAATGCATTAGTAATCCCGCAACTGCATTCATAAAAATAGTTCTATAAATGATTTATATTATACACTTAAAATATGTCAAAAAAGTTATTTCCTTTCGTCTGATGATGGCTGGGCTGCAAGATTTAGTTAAATTATCGAATGGAAACCACAAATTGCGTTTAAATTTTCAGGGAACTAAGTAGCTTCAGTGAATTTGTGAAGATGAAGAGGGAATCTCTCTTGTAATTTTCACTTCAGCTATTAACATGCTTTGAAATCATACACTATTTTCACGTAATTTGAAATGGAATTACATCAAATGGGAGTGGGTAACGCAGGCGTCAGTAATATCCATTAAACATATAACAATTTGATGTAGAAAGAGGGGAAGTCGGTATACGATAAAAATGTAGGTTAGTAAGTGGGAAGATAAGCTGGAAGACAGGCAGGTAGGCAGGTACTAGATATATAGGTGGGTAGTAGGTAGGTATCAGGCAGTTAGGTAAATAGTAGGTAGGCAGTAGATAGGTAGGTAGGGAAAGGCAGGCAGATAGGTAGATTGATAAGTATACAGGCAGGCAAGTAGATAGGACTTGGTAGGTAGGCTGTGGATAGGAACGTAGGTAGGCAGATATATGGTTGAGGAGGAAAACAGGTAGAAAGGTAAGTAAGAAGGATATCCAACAGATAATCTTTTATCCAATCGTTAATTGGTTCATCCACCCCTTAGTGCATCAGTTCGTCCGTCTGTTCGATTGTTTGCCTACGCGTATAGTTATAATTTTAGAAACAGTTCTTATGTTATCAGAATCATCAACCTCATCTCAATATCGTTAGCAACAGCATCATCAGCGTCATCATCATCATCATCATCATCATCATCATTGTCACAGCGTCACATAAGGGCGGTACCAACATAAAGTAAGAGATACTGGCGAAGGGATAGAACTCCAGCCAAAGGGAAAGAACCGAGTCACTCGAAGGCTCGAATAATCCAGAGCCTTCTCGAAGGACCGGTCAGTGTGTCCACAGCCCCGTGGACACTGATGGGGCCCGCCGATTGCGGGGTCCACGAGAAACTCAGAGAGAGTTGCCACCCGTGTCGGATTGCGACACGTGTGGAAGGACAGACACGGACTGGACATCGAGGAAGCAACAGGGCATACCTTAAGGGGACTTGATAGTAGACCCAATTGTATTTAGGGGTCTTATACATATGTTTAGATAGCTGCTAGAGTTATTGTGTTAATCATGTTCATTGTAAACTCCTGTGATACGCAACTTGCTGATTGCTGGCTTGTGAAAACTCGCTTCGCCAGCGTACTGTAATATACATGTAAATAAATGATGCTAGATTGTATCTGAACGGAGTTTGTTGCCTGTATGAGCCCGAGTTTCAATCCCCTAGAGATCTAGGACGGTGACAATCATCATCATCATCATCATCATCATCATCATCATCATCATCACCGTCATCATCATCATCATCATCATCATCATCATCATCATCATCATCATCATCATCATCATCATCATCATCATCATCATCATCATCATCATCATCATCATCATCATCATCATCATCATCATCATCATCATCATCATAGTCATCATTGTCAGGGTCTTGCATTCAGCAATAACACAGGCTCGTAATCACCAACAAGTGTGATACAAAACACGGTCACAGAATGACTTGACGTGACGCACTACTCTTACAATGCAAACACTTTATTCACATAACTCACTCATCACAACAATTATATGCATCGTACAATTACAATGACGATGCAATAATACATTCAATAGATATATCAATACAATATACACAACTCACAGTCTTCTATCTTCTCACAGGCGTTCTATCTATTGCGTTCATACACCCAAGTATACGAGCACCATTCATTCCCGTCTGTCTCGTCCAACACTCCCAAGCCGTCTGGCCGCTAGCCACTGTGAGTCTCGCTAGTCGGGGTTTCGTCCCTGCGTGGACTGCATGGCCCACGCGTTCACCGACTGGCTATTCTTGCCACAGTGTGGTTAGCGTCGCTCACAGGTGGGCCCCTGGCCGTACTCGCCAGGCGTCGTTAACGACGACGCGGTAGAACTAATGGGGAGATTATGACATTCTCCATCTCTCCTTTTCATGGAAGGGGAAATCTTTCATGTACTCTATATACATATGGGTTTATGTAATAAACCTGTCAGAATCGACCCATTCTTTGTCATCTGACCTGACACTTTGGTTTATATTTGAAATATGCAAGTAATTGTAAGTTATATACACTCATTCTTCAATGCTACTAAGAAGCAACAGTCATCAAGTACAATACACTCGATGGGTTCTTACTTTAGTTGTAATATGACACAGCCAATCCGGTAGCTATTCAGCGAACACGCAACTACCTCCTGACAGATACAGAAAAATTGCAAAAACGACATGTCAGACTGCGAGCCGTCTTCCTATAAGATGACTCCAACATTTGACCTCAACCTCATTTGGTTGGAAAGTCTCATGAAGGTCTACAACTTCGGTAATTAATACCATGCACAGGTGACGTCATCTTGATGTGTCACCAACCTGGCAACCTGAGAATGGCTTCTATACATGTTACACATTACTACTCATTTCAATTGTTTCCCTTGAAACAATACAAAATCAATGGGGCATAATTTCAACATGCTGTCAAAGAAAATAAATTACATTAGAAAATCAATTTCTAAGCGTCATAGTTTGATGCTTATTGACAATAGCGAACCAAATGTCACTATTGCAAACAAGTTAATCAAGTTATGATTCTCAGATAACATCTATATAAATCCTTACACACAATTTATATATGTAAAATTTAAGCTCACAAAGTTTATATAAATCGTCAATTCTTTGTGAGGATGACACTATAGTCTGCTACTTTTCAAATAAATTTCATAAACACCGGAAATACACAGCTGGTGTGTTAAGTTATAGATAACACAATGTTCTTCCGTCTGGATGTTACACAAAGGAACGGAGAATACAGTTCGTAAGCACAGCTGCTGGATTAACTCTTTCTTTCTCGATATGGAATAAATGTTGTTCTGTAGAAACCAGATGTCACAGTCTTTCTCTCACTGGTTAAAATACGTCAGAACTCTCTGCGTGGCAGTTACTACGGATATTTGCAAAGTTCGAGTGAAGTAAGTCTTGAAATCACGTAGCACTGTTCGTTACAATGTTTATATATAATTAAAATAATGTTACCTTTCGAACACATACAACACAAGTATTCATCACACGTATTACTATAATTATAATATATATATATATATATATATATATATATATATATATATATATATATATATATATATATATATATATATATATATATATATATTACATTGGGACGTTGTCCCTATCACATTTTGTGCACAGCGTTACTGAAATACATTTCATAATTCGCCGTGTTGCTGAGCGTTATATTACTCTGCAGATTTTTCATTCATCTGCTGTGTGCGCTCAGGCACTATTGGGCTTTTGGGTGTGTCGTAAGGACATCGGGATAGAAGATCAGCAAAGGTATTTTGAGTGCCAGAGATATGCCTGACTTCAAAACTGAAATCTTGCAATAACAGTGACCATCTTGCCACCCTTTGGTTGGTAGGCGATCCCGTCGTCATGATTTTTAACGGACTATTATCTGTCTCTACTATGAAGTGTGTTCCAAGAAGGAATCTGGACAGTTTTCTAACCGAAAACACAAGAGCCAACGCCTCAATTTCCGGCGTCGACCAAAATCGCTCTCTGGTCTTTAGTTTACGACTTATGTAATATACAGGATGGAGAATTTGATTGTGTTCCTGTAGCAGTACATCCCCTATTGCTACGGAGCTCGCGTCTGTTCTCAATCTAAAAATAGTACCCAAACTTGGTAATTTTAGAATGGGGTTACTAGAAAAATAAGACAACACTTTTGTAAAGGCAGGTCTTATTCATTCGTTGTGTACAATTTTGTTAGATTTGTCTTTCGTTAGTAGGTTAGTGAAACATTCTGTCAAAGTGGCAAAGTTTGGTATAAATTGTCTGTAATAATTCAACAGACCTAAGGCACTTCGCACTTCTTTCTTTGTGGTCGGAAGCGACAATTTCAGAATACGTGACACGATGTTATCGTCAGTAGTGACAAAGCCGTTACAAATTTTATACCCCAAAAATGAAATTTCTTGGTAGGCAATGTCAACTTTCGATGGTTTGACTGTCAGTCCGTGCTGTCTGATGCGGTCAAATGTCTGTTCTAATGTTGTCATATGGTCTGTCATAGTCTTTGTATGTACACATATGTCGTCCATGTATGAAATAATATTCGGTATGTCTGTCAGAAGCAGTCTCGTCATCCGTACAAAGGTCACCGGGGCATTAACTAGCCCGAATGGAAGCTTGCACCATTCGTATAGACCCCAGGGTGTGGCATATGCTGTCAAATGTATGCTGTCACTATGTACCGGTATTTGCCAATATCCTTTGGTCATGTCAAGTTTTGTAAACTATCTAGAATCTGTCAGTTCAGTCAGTATGTCTACACAGTTGCTCATTGGTTCTAAATCCAAATGTGTGATGCTGTTCAGTTTCCTATAGTCAACACAGAGTCGTATCGTGTTGTCCTTCTTTTTCACTATGACTATCGGTGAACTAAAATGAGATTGTGATCGTCTGATGATATGATTCTTCTCTAAGTCTATGATTTCCTGATGAAATTTCTCTTTGTAGTGTATGGGAATGGAGTATGGTCTGCATTTTATTGGTGTGTTGGATGTCAGAATAATGTGATGATGCACTAAGTCTGTTTGTCCT
The DNA here is from genome assembly GCA_963921405.1 of Cepaea hortensis. NCBI lineage: Eukaryota > Metazoa > Mollusca > Gastropoda > Stylommatophora > Helicidae > Cepaea > Cepaea hortensis. The sequence goes on from OY992886.1 coordinate 72,279,679, forward strand.
GGATTGTTAGAGAAAATGCTACTGTAGTCCCGTAACAGTTGTCTGCAACTGTCGGTCTCTGTCTGAGTCAGATTAGGATTTATTTTGATGTCGTGCAGATTGTTTGTCGTGTCAAGTGATGGGGGGCAGTATTTCGTCGGTGTCATCATCGTCTGTGTGGTCTACTATCGTTGTGCTTTCTGCTGTCTCGTCTTGGTCTTCGTCTCTGTTGTAGTATGGTTTTAGCATGTTGATGTGAAATATTTTATGTTTGTCTTTCACTGCTATCTCATAGTCAACAGTCGAGATTTGTCTCAGTACTTTATACGGTCCTTGCCATGAGTCTATCAAAAGATGTCTGTCGCTTGGCAAAAGAAGTAATACGTCTTGTCCAGGTGTCAGTGTTATTGTCATATTTCCTCTGTTGGCATACTGTCTGTAAATAGCACCAGATTGTTTCAGTGCTTCTTTAGCTAACACACAAGATTTCATTATTCTATCACGCAATGATGTGACATGTTCATATGATGATGCTGTTTTATGTATAGTTATACTTTCAGTTAACATAGAATGGTACATAGATAATGGGCCGCGTGGTTTGGCTCCATATACAAGTTCAAATGGTAAGAAACCTGTACTGGAATGAGGTACTTCGCGATATGCAAATAGTATGGCAGGTAAATAAGTATCCCAGTCTTCAGGGTGTTCCTGGGTAACTTTTGATAACATATGCTTGAGATCCCCATTCATCTTTCCTACAATACCCGTCGAATGAGGGTGGTATGGGCTGTTAAAGCACTGCTTTACCCCTAACATTCTAGTAAACGCATGAGTGGCTGCAGCTATGAACTGACTCTCACGATCTGAGAGAATAGTATCAGGAAACCCCACTCTAGAAAAAATATGGAAGAAAACTTCCATAACATCCTTGGCAGTTATGTTCTTAAGTGGAATTGCCTCAGACCATCTGCTACAGAGGTCAATTATCGTAATTATGAACTTATTCCCTCTCGATGGTATGTGGTTAAGAGGACCTACAATATCAACCGAGATCTTTCCAAAAGGTCTACTTGCTAGATCTGTTATTTGTAGTTCAGCTTGCGGGTGTTTACCCTTTTTAACAAGCTTCTGGCAGATGTCACAAGTTCTGCAATATTGCTTGGTATCACTGCAGAATTTAGGCCAGTAGAACTGATTAAGTAATCTCGATCTAGTTTTCGAATAAGCCATATGCCCTGCAAAGGGTATGTCATGTGCTAGATGTAATGCTTGTTTGCGGTGTTCGGTTGGTAACACCGTTTGCTCAGTGGTGCTGGTACCTTTGATGTAGTACCGTGTAAGGATACCGCCTTTCAGTGCAAAATGCCATCTAGCATTCTTTATAAGTCTTGGCTTTTGGCCTATAAGATTAAAATACTTGTGCAAAAATAAATCGGCCTTTTGGGCTGTTATGAAATTCTCCCTCATGGTTTTATGAGGTAATATCACTGGGCTTAACATATCCAAAGCCTCAGTCTGATCAATTTGATCTTGCACTTTTGCAGCAGATCTAGTTACTGCATTTGAAATTTCAATAACATGACATGGTGATGTTACATTCATATCAATACATTCATGTGATGACGTTAATGAATTGGCAATTATGCATTCATTTACAGGTGATAATACATTTTCAACAGCATGTTCAGTTTAAAATGATACTGTATTATCAACAATATATTGGACAGATGTTGTTGCCCTGTCA
>OY992886.1:72286401-72316572 GCA_963921405.1 Cepaea hortensis
AATGTGTGAATATTGTTGATTGAGATCGAATGTAAAATTATGTACACTTCGAAGCACCGCTATGGAGTACCATACATATTTTTATCAAGAAGCTGATCGCGGGAAGATGTTTCATATTATTACAAATCACGAGAAAAGAACAGTGCATGCACTGGGTTTGAGTAAACGGTCATTTCGTCGATGGGTGCAAGAATCTGGAATGAAACCACTATGCAATAAGCAAACGATAAGTAAAATGGCAATTGTAGACAGCTTTGACAAGGATGTCATAAGGCGAGCTTTTATAACAATGCTAGATTCCAAAGAAACAGTGACTGTAAGAAAACTTAGGATTTGATTGAGAAAGAACAATGACATAGAGCTATCCAAAACATCTCTGTGGAAAATTATAAGGACATTAAGCTTCTCGTTTAGAAATTATAAGGGAGGTAGAAATATCATTTGCGACCAACCGCATTTAGGAGCCATGAGAAGGACATACCTACGTGAAGTAAGGGAAATGCGCAAAAGAAATTATGACATAGTGTATTTGGATGAAACACGGATCAATGCGCACCACACAAGTGAAAAGGAATGGCAATCAGCGGATGGAAAGATACAGCGAATTTTGCCCAGTAGTAAAGGACAGAGTTTGGTCATAACCCATGCTGGTAGTACGCATAATGGCTTATTACAGAATGCTGGACTCGTGTTCGTATCAAAGCATACAGACAATAGGGATTATCATAATGAGATGAGTGGTAATGTATTTAGAGATTGGCTCGAGAATACAGTGCTTCCATCCCTAGATAGAACATCGTCTAATTATGAACTATGCATCATATCAAAACAATGTTTTCCCGTAGTGAATTTGAATAACGAAGACACAAACCATAGATTGTACGATTTATTTCCTGGCATATGATGCTGTATCTCGCCAGGTACATACTACAGAAGTCACACAACACAGAGTAAAATAACTAGATACAGCTTTCAAGCTGAAATATACACATGTTCGCACAATTGTTTATCATTGTAATTTTTATTTGACTATCATGTCTTTCTGTTTACAGAAAATATTACCAGTCGTCACCAAGTTCTCCAAGTCATTTCTTCTCATAACATGCTCAAAAAATGTTGACTGTCTACGTCTAATGACTCTAATCAGTTTACGATCTTCATTTGTTTCTTGAGGGACTTGTTCATTGGTTTTTTCTGTCTGTCCATGGTATTCTTTGCATTTTCCCCAGAAACTACATTTCCACAGCCATCAGCGGTTTTCCAGCTTGACTGCTCATTGTCCACGTTTCACATCCATACAAAAGTGCAGGTTCCATGTAGCACTTCAACACTCTTTTTCTCGTTTCAATTTATATCTTTTTATCGCTCAATATGTTTTTCATCTTGCAAAAGACTACCTTCGCAAGCGTAAAACACGGCCTTATTAATCTTGCTCCTTGATGCGGCATCAGAGTTAATCTAATGTTCTTAGTTTCTCCTTGTGTTACCTTATTCGCCTATTGTTCCTAGATTCTCCTTGTGTGATCTTGTTTGCCTACTGTTATTAGATTCTCCTTGTATGATCTAGTTCGTCTACTGTATTGAGATTCTCCTTGTGTGATCTAGTTCGCTTACTGTTCCGAGATTCTCCTTGTGTGATATTGTTTGCACACTGTTATTAAATTCGCCTTCTGTTATCTATTTCGTCTACTGTACTGAGATTCTCCTTGTGTGATCTAGTTCGTCTACTGTTCTCAGATTCTTCTTGTGTGATTTACCGGGTGTTTTTACAGTCTCACTACACTTTGTATGTCGAAAATTTGAAAAATTAAGTATCTGACGACATCAAAAAATGTACTCCATTGTCCACCGTAAAGCAATAGGCAGCTAATGGTTATCACCTGCTAGAGTAATTCTTTGCACTCCAAACAAAATGGTGTTACCAACGGAAGAAAGAATTTGTTTTGGTTGAACAAGTGTTTCAAAAAGCGGTAGATACACATGGATGGCTGTTCAAAGATTTACGGCAAGATTTCCTGATAAACAACCTCCTCATCGCATTTAAGTTAGAAATTTGTTGAATAAGTTTCTTGCTACGGGAAATGTGGAAGATGCTCCGCGATCAGGCAAACCTGCGGTGTCTGCCAATTCCATTCCAATTCTGCCTAGTATGCAAGACAGAATCCGGAAAAATGCAAGCAAATATCGCAACAAGTGAACATGCCAGTGAGCATTACAGTTAGAAATTTGTTGAATAAGTTTCTTGCTACGGGAAATGTGGAAGATGCTCCGCGATCTGGTAGGCCTGCTGTTTCTGAATAAAAATGTCTAGGTATACAAGAAAGAAAATGTTACAACAAGTGATCATATCGGTGAGCACAGTGCACAGAATACTTAAACAACGATTAAATGTTCATTTATATAGGATTTCTGTTGTGTCTGAACTAAAAGATTGTGATAACCAATCCAGTGTCAACTACTCCACGTATTGTCAAGCATTTTTTAACTAAAGAAGACAAGTCAATTCTCGATTAACATTCTTCTCTGATGAGTCATAGTTCATCTATCTGGATACGTTAATAGCCAAAATAACGTATTTGGAGCACTCTTAATCCCAATGCATTTCACGAAGCGCCTCTTCACGATGAGAAAATTGGGATTATGATGTGTCGCCAGCAGAAAACCTTTTATTGAACCAATTTTCTCCAACAACACTATAAATGCCGGTCGGTACCCTACTGACAATCAGGAACCTTTTTTTTTTTAGAACCGCGAAACGAACGTGAAATTTAAGAAGCGTGGTTCCAACAACATGGTGCTACTGCACACACAGCCAAAGCATCATTGTGTGTCTTGGAAGAAATTTTCGCAAATCGCATAATACCACGTGGGATTTGGCCTGCTCGTTCTCCAGATTCCTCCATCAGATTATTATCTATGGGTTTCTTGAAATTAAATGTTTACAAAAATAATGTACACACAACTGAGGACCTGAAAGAAGCAGTCAGAATTACCATTCAAGAAATAACAACAGACACGTTGCAGAAGGTATTTGACAATATGAAGAGACGTGCCTTGAAGCACATGGTGGACATCCCCAACACCTGTGATAATGATAACTTCATTGGTACTTTCCGCCTTCCCCAAAACAGCGTTAGACAATAGCAGTGACAGTTATAACCAATGTAATGAATTATGTAGCACATTTTTATGACGTCATGTTCTTCATTTCTCAAATTTGTTCTACATACAAAGTGTAGTGAGTCTTTACAAAACCTGGTAGTTCTACTCTTCTGGGACTCTTCTTGTATGATCTAGTTCTTCTACAATTCTGAGATTCTCCACTTGTGATTTAGCTCGCTTATTGTTCTGGGATTCACCTCATGTGATCTAGCTCGCCTACTGTTCTGGGATTCTCCTTGTGTGATCTAGTTCTTCTACTATTCTGAGATTCTCCTCGTGTGATCTAGCTCGCCTACTGTTCTGAGATTCTCCTCGTGTGATCTAGCTCGCCTACTGTTCTGGAATTCTCCTTGTGTAATCTAGCTCGTCTACTGTTCTGAGATTCTCCTCGTGTGATCTAGCTCGCCTACTGTTCTGGGATTCTCCTTGTGTAATCTAATGTGAGGAGACTAGAGCCCATGTAGAGATATTCTTGTTCTATGAAAATGATCTTAGAACAAAAAGGAAAACTAAATGACAGTATTGTTGACATCAAACCTTTATTGTAATTTATCACTAACTCCAAAATTATGTCAAGTGGCGTTAAACATGATCAACCCAAGTGTTAGTGTACATAATAATTTTATGTGGTATTGAGCACAATAATGTAATGTGGCACTGTACACAATAATGTCATGTGGAATTTAACTGAATAATGCTAGGTAGCAGTGAAAATTATATTACATTGGCACCTTTCCCTCTTGACATTCGATAGTTTGGTACATTGTGCTTCAAAAAGGCTTAATAACTACGACCCATGGCGGTGGCGAGTGTGGCTGATAAATGTTTGTCCACAGTGGCTGCATGTGAACACATGGTGATTTCCACCATCGTGCACCATCTTACGTCTCTCACGCTATGTGTGTGATTTATCTGCAATCATTTTCTCCTTTGTCTTTATTCCATTTCTGATAGTTGCTTTCCATACAACACGTTCAGCGGCCACTTGTTCCCAATGTGCATTATCAATGCCTGTATCAGTCATGTCCCGCTTACACACATCTTTGTATCGTAGTAGAGGCCGACCCTGAGATCTCCTACCCATCTATATTTCACCCCCCCCCCCCCCAAAAAAAAAAAAAAAAAGATGTCCTTTGGTATTCTACTATCATCCATCCTCCTAACTTGTCCTATCTATCTAAGTCTACGAAGACTGAGCATGGAACACACCGTCACACAACCTGATCTTTCCAATACTTCAATATTTGTGATTTTGTCTTGCCACTTAATACCAAATATTCTTCGCAGACACCGCATATGAAAGCTGTTTAAACGTTTCTCTTGGTGTGACTAAGTTGTCCAGGTTTCACTACCATAAAGACGAGTACTAAGGACACCCGCTTGGTAAACATGGGCGTTTGTTTTGGCAGTAAGCTTCATGTTCTCCCAGACTCTTTTTGCTAACGTGTTCATTGTTGTTGCTGCCTTACTGTCATAGTCTTGCTCGTATCTAGGTAACTAAACTTGGGTTCATACAAGCAACAATAAATCTGTTCGTTATGAGATCGAATATTTATTGTATTTACATATACAGTATGCGTTGGCGCAGTGGGTAAACAGACCCGCGCTATATTACATCTCCCAAATAGTAAACATCAAACACATAAGTATCATTTAACAGTCTAGCAAACTATCTAGCCTATGTCTATATATCTATTGATATCTATAGAGTCCCTCAAAGGCAGGCCCTGTTGCCTCTCTCAAGTCCATCCGTCCTCTGCCGGTCTCCGCGTGTCCGAACTCGACACGGGCGGTAACTCTGTCCGAGTTCCTCGTGGACCCCGCATTAGGCGGGCCACATCAGTGTCCACGGAATCATGGACTGGGTGACCATCTCTTTCGAGAAGGTTCTAGATTACTCGGGTCCTGCTCGACTCAATGGTTTCCCTTGGGCTGGACTTGCAGCCCTTTACTAAATGTGTAAGTGAGGCGGTGACAGGATCCCTCCTCCCCCGTGACATGATTTGTTGTTGGGAATTAGATCCGTTCTAATTCTGTCACCGAATCACATACAGTTGGTGTTGTAGTTTGGTGGATAGTAACCTGGCAACCTACCTATTAGCACTAAAAACTCATGTATTCTACCATACAACACTTGTCTGATTTGGTGCAGAGATCCCTGTCTCTCGTGTGCTTAAATATGCTTATCAGACCGAAGTTACGTGGCATTTTAGTAGTTGTATTTACAACTTGCCCTTCTCATAGTACCCAAAATGGTACCCAGACAAATAACCCCTATATAATAGAGGGTTAACAAGACCGAAGTCTTGGCTAAATAAGTACACCTTCAAATCTTGATCTGTGTGTGTATTTCTATACACTTTTACTCCCGTATGTTATATAATGCTAAATATGTAGTTACCTTGTTCTTTTTTCCCCTTCATACTACAAGTGTCCCTGTTGGCTTGTTAGTGTGCTTGACTAATAAGTTGATGTTTCTAATAAAGTGACTGTGACTTTTAACTTGATAGTGTTGAGTTTTAAGGTTTGTGTACTGTGTGTGCTGAATGTGTGGCGTATTTCCAAGCGTCACGAGTTGGGATAACCTCAATCATGAACTACTGCACTGTGTGCAATACATGACCAGGCATTCCAAGTAGTGGTGCTTAGATGTATCCTAACTGCTAAGCTAAGTATATTAACTCACTATTAAACTAAGTACTACACATGTATTCACAATATAGACAAGTCATACAATTTACATGAAAGACGCAGACAAATTAAAATAAATACGGTTTGCGTACAATTTGTCCGCCAAGTGTATCGTTCTCTCATTTAATCCATTCACACAGTCATTCACTCACTTTTCATTAAAAATAGTATTTGGTTAAAATATATAATTAAAGTTGAGGTAAGTGTTATTGCCCTTAGAAAAAATGGGCTAGGCGATATTTGCCCTTTAAGAAAATACGTACTTCTTGTACGATGACTCACAAATGGGTTCTAATTTAAATAGAGACAATTGTATAGGACGGTTCTTTAGCTTAGGAATGGTACCGCCTGTAATATTAATGTCGAATATGTACAAATTACAGGTGAATACAATTTATATACAACAATAATGGAAATATACTACATATTTAATCCTAAACTAATTAATTAATTAAATCCAACGATGATGTGCGCGTCGTCCTCCTGTCGCTAGCATGTTATGCCATGAATGGTAAAGCTAGTATGGCTGTCTCTTGAGTGTCGTAGTCGATGGGGTTCTGTTTCGGCTGTTTGTAAAGTTACGTAGTAACAACAAGTATGGCATGTTCTTAATGTCCTATATAAAGAGTTCTTACAGAATTCGGAGTTAGTTCGTTGGTTGATCTTATTGGTGGACACAAACACAGTTACTGTTTCTTGCTGGAATCGTTCTAGCGCTTAGGCACTTGATGGTATAGTTCTCAAAGTAACGTATCATGTTCTTGGGTGTCGTAATTCAACTAATCACTGAGAGTACTCTAGCAGGTGTAGAGTTCCACTGTAATATGCAACCGACTAAAAGTATCACAGTTTATAGTATGGCTAATGGTCGATGTGATCAGAGTCATTCTACTGGCGCATTCACCTGCCGTGACAAAAGGTCAGCCACAATGTTGTCGGTGCCTCTGATGTGGCGGATTTCGAAGTCGAAATCTTGAAGTAGAAGACACCATCTTTGTAGCCGATGGTTTTTAGGCGACCCCTGGTTAAGGACCAATAATGGCGAACTGTCAGTGAGGACCACAAAGTGACTCCCTAAGAGGAACTTCGATAATCTCAATATACAAAACACTAGGCTCAAACACTCTAATTCAACTGTGGCATACCGAGTCTCAGCCTTCTTTAGTTTGCGGCTTACATAGAGAATTGGGTGTTTTATGCCATCCATTTCCTGCATCAAGCATCCTCCTATTGCGATAGCGCTCGCATCTGTGGTCAAAATAAAGGGTAAATTTATGTTGAGTAATCGTAAGACTGGTGGATTAGAAAAAATATGTTTCAATTTACACATTGCATCATCTAAGCTGGTACTTTTACAAATTTTTGATGGATGATTTTTAGTTAACATATCCGAAAAGATTGAGGTTAGTTCTGCCCAATGTGGAATAAATTTAGAATAATAGTTAATCAGACCTAGTAAACTTCTAACTTGCTTCTTTGTGGTAGGTACTTCTAGCTTAAGGATCTTGGAAACAATTTTATCATCAGTCAATAATTTTCCTTCAGAAATTCTATGACCAAGGAAGTCTATTTGTGTATAACCTATTTCAACCTTGGAAGGTTTGATAGTAAGTCCAAAAAGAGAGATTTGGTGGAAGACTTGTTTAAGGGTGAGTAAGTGAGAAGTCATATCAGAAGAATGGATGCATATATCATCAATATAAGCAACTACGTTATTAATTCCGTGTAATAACAATCTTGTTAGTCTTACAAATGTGGCCGGTGCGTTCTTGAGCCCAAACGGAAGATATAGCCATTCGTACAAGCCGAGAGGTGTTGCGAATGCTGTTATATGTCTACAAGAAGGGTGTAATGGAACTTGCCAATATCCTTTAGCTAAATCGGTCTTAGAAAATAAGGATGATTGAGCCATATTTAAGATAAGATCTTCACAGCTGTTCATTGGCTCTGCATCCGTTGTTGTTCTTGTATTTAATACTCGATAGTCAATGCACAAGCGAATTGTCTGGTCCTTTTTCTTCACCAGAACAATCGGTGACGAATATTGAGACATCGATTTTTGAATAATGCCATTTTTCTCTAAATCTAAAATTTCTTTATCTAAATTAGATCTGTAATGGAGAGGAATAGAATATGGTCTACATTTGACCGGTCTCAGATCTGTTAGCACAATTGAATGTGTTATTTTATCAGTGCGTCCAGGTCTGTTAGAAAAGATAGATTTATATTCGTCAAGGATAGTCAAAATGTCTTGTCGCTGTTGTTGTGTCAAAGTGTCAGAGATATGTATGTCATTTATACTTCCGTCGTCAGTCATGATTGGTACAGGGATTTCAGTGTTGTCCACGTCTGTCTGATTTACCACAGATGCCACTGTTTGTAAATTGTCTTCAATGTCATTGTCGTCGTCGTCGAGATCAATTGTTGTCAATATGTTGTCAAATTTGTAGTCGATGTCGATATCACAGATTGTCGGTAATGTCCATATGTCTTCGTCGTTTTCGTCGTCGTAAGAGTGTGTCGTTAACGATGCTACGTTTGTCGAGGTGTCATTTCGTTGAGAAATTGTCGTTTCGTCTCTGTCGGCAGTTCGTTGAGTCAGTTCATTTGTCTCATTGTCCTGTCTAACATAATATGGTTTCAACATATTTATATGGGATAATTTCAAGTTTCCATTTAAAGAGAATGTAGTAGGGTTATTCCCCTTGTTGACCATTTTCTGACATATAACACAAGATGTACAAAAGGTTTTAATATCCTGGTCAAACTTTGGCCAATAAAACTGGGTTAGGACAATAGCTCTGGTCATTTCGTATGTCATATGACCTCCAAAAGGGGAGTCATGGGCTATTTTTAGAACTTTGTTTCGATGTGCTTGTGGTAACAGTACTTGCTGTATCGTGGTCTGCTTTGTTGTGTAAAATCTAGTTAAGATGTTGTTCTGTAGCCTAAATGTCCACGATGCGTTCTTTGTTAATTTTGGCTTAAGGCCTACTAACTTAAAGTATGGTGCTAGTGTTGTATCTGCTTTTTGTTCATTACCAAAAGTGATGTTAGTTGAGTTTGGCGCTACTATTTCTAATGATTCCTGTAGTTGGTCGGTGTTGGTTTTGTGGGTTGTCTGTCGTGTTATTGCGTTTGTGTGTTGTGTGTCTTGTTGCACATTTACAGGTTCGGTACTTGGTAGTTTGGTCGCATCCTCAATTCGAGGTTTTAATTCGGTCGTATCGTTTCTTGATTCGACCGCCCCTGCATTGTACACCTCGGTAAATTCTTCCTGAATTACCTCAGTGGTTGTCTCCCTTGGTATTTTAGCAGTTTGAGACAAGCAAGAATGGTGTTTCTCTTTTGTGTCGCTATTTCTGTGGTGGATACCGTGCTTTTGCTCCCAACTTTTTATTTCTCTTTCAGAGCATGGATGTATGTTGGGTAAATTACCAAGTATAATATCGGCGACGGGATTTTCAAGGATAGCACACAATACTCGCCCCGATATGAACGGCGTTTGAATTTCGACCAAAGCAAGGGGGTATTTCTCTCTTGTACCTGAAAATGTGCGACACGTCACATGTTTGTCTGTGTAGTCATTAGCGTCTATTAATGTTCTCCTCACTCCACAGAGAGTTGCGCCGGAATCACGAATTAACGTGCCCTTTTTGTTGTTAACAAACCCTGTATAAAAAACTAGCTTGCCTGTAGATGATAAGGCAGCGTTAGCTATTTCATTTGCAATTGGGATTATGTGACCACAATGTAGTGTTGTGTCAAGTTGGAACTTTGTACAGGTGTTGCACTTACTGTCTGTTATGGTGTTGATGACGTGTACAGCATTCCCAAGCTCGCTTTCATTGTCGTGTTGATTTTCACATTCATTTAGTGACTCAAGCTCTTCGTCAGTCGACGTTTCTACTAATGCCGCATTGGCCTGTTTCAATAACATTCGGCCTTGACAATCTTTATTATAGTGACCCCAGCTATTGCAGAAATAACATTTAATTGCTCTGTGGTAAGCCATGCGTTTAGCTGTTTGCTTCTCTACCATCTTTTTGAGGTGTTCAGGGTAGGTGGGTGATTTGTCACACATACCGTAACTGTCGTGATGAAAATTGCAATATTGGCACCTTGCTACTTTACCGACATTGGATCGTGGTTTAAATCTGCTCTGTGATTGTTTGGAGTATTTGGTGTTCACTACTGCAGCTGCTGTATCATTGTGACTTATATTATGTTGAAAAATATCCCTATTTGCTGTAAAAAATGCATTCCCTTTCGCCTCGATTTCCTGAATGCTCTTACAGTCCATTTGTTTTAAGAACTTGGCAAAAGGTGTGGGGATGGTGCTAACTATTTTATCTATTATAATTAGTTCCTTAAGTTTATCATGGCTATTGTTGGTTTTAGCCGAGTTAATCCATTTTGTGCATATGTCTTGGACTGTACTGACATAATCTATGAAGGTTTGGTTTGGTTGTGGAGATAATTTGGCGAATTGTTGTTGGTAACCTGCAGTGTCTAAAGAAAAATGTTGGAGAATGCGTTGTTTTAGGTAGTCATAGTCTTTTCGCATTTCCTGTGGTATTGTTTCTATTACTTTCAGTGGTTCAAGAGCCAAATTCCTCATTAGAATAAATGCCCAATCTGATTTACTGATTTTATGATGAGACATGAGGCATTCAAAATTTTCTAAGTACGCGGAGATGGAATCTCCAGAACATAAAGCCTTCACGAGACCTTTATATTTATTATATTTTTGTTCTTCTTCTTTGCTTCTTAACTTATTTATTGATATTTCTGCGTTGGCCTCCATTTCCATCTGTTTTAGTTTAATCTGTGTCTCGGCATTTAACTGGGCCTGTTTGGCGGCGGCCTCAAGTTCCATCTGTAATTTCTTTTCATCGGCCTCGATTTGCAATTTCTTTTCCTCTGCTTGCATCTGCAATTTCTTTTCATCGGCCTCTATTTGCATCTGAATTTTCTTCTCTTCGGCCTCCATTTGAGATTTCTTTTCTTCTCGTTCTATCGCTCTTTCCTCACGGGCAATATTTTCTGCGTGTGTTTTCTGTGCCCATTCTGACAATTTCTCTTCTGTATAACCTAACTTTATTCCTTGCTCAATGCATTTATCTAAGGAAGACATTTTGTGTTTTACTTGTATGTAATGTTTCTAAAGTTAAATCCCTTAGAAGGAATGTTGTGTACTCGAAGATGTTGTTAACTCCCTTACTTATTAATGTGTAAATCAAAATGCAAGGTTATGTTGGTGCAAACTTATGAATATGCAAAGAAATCAATATGATACAAAATAATACATTGATGAAACATGAGAAGTACAGCTTAGAAGTACAATGAGTATGAGGTGAAACTTAGCTCTGAATTTTGAAGCTCTTCGATGTTATCTTGCACTCTCGTTACTGTGGGACAGGTTTCATCGGTTGGACGCGGCACTTGTTGCGGAACAATCTGCTCGTGGAGCGAGAACACATTAGTGACTGTCACACAAAAAAAATGTCAAAATAGTAACATGTCAAAAAAAAATTTGTTTACAGAATCAAAATAAAGAGGCGCTGTGGAGGCAATGGTGAGACATTGCCGAGGGACTCAGATTACTTCTATTTTATCGCTAGATAGCTACTAGTTTTATGTAACTTTGTAATGTTAACAATTTCTTTGATTTAAACAAATCAATGTGTTACCAAAAATCAATGTTTTATCAAAAATCAGTGTGATATGATGAAATAATTAATTTTACATGGCATTTAACAGGTTTTTAAGAAAACATTCTATGCCAAAACCGGAAAACTAGCCCCCAAAAAGCCTGTCATAGTCTTGCTCGTATCTAGGTAACTAAACTTGGGTTCATACAGGCAACAATAAATCTGTTCGTTATGAGATCGAATATTTATTGTATTTACATATACAGTATGCGTTGGCGCAGTGGGTAAACAGACCCGCGCTATATTACATCTCCCAAATAGTAAACATCAAACACATAAGTATCATTTAACAGTCTAGCAAACTATCTAGCCTATGTCTATATATCTATTGATATCTATAGAGTCCCTCAAAGGCAGGCCCTGTTGCCTCTCTCAAGTCCATCCGTCCTCTGCCGGTCTCCGCGTGTCCGAACTCGACACGGGCGGTAACTCTGTCCGAGTTCCTCGTGGACCCCGCATTAGGCGGGCCACATCAGTGTCCACGGAATCATGGACTGGGTGACCATCTCTTTCGAGAAGGTTCTAGATTACTCGGGTCCTGCTCGACTCAATGGTTTCCCTTGGGCTGGACTTGCAGCCCTTTACTAAATGTGTAAGTGAGGCGGTGACACTTACCAACCGGATGTTGATTTCCTGATCTAGGGATAATTTGCTATTTACCTCTGATCCTAGATATGTAAAATGGTCTACTACTTCCAGTTCGGCGTCGTCATTAAATATTGATGGTACACCATGTGCACCTTGTGACATAATCTGTGTCTTCTTATTGTTAAACCAATACACAGAGAAAATGTATATGCCATATAGCACTGAACATCATAATTCCATGTGGCTTTGAACATAATATCATGTGCCATTGAATATGACAATTTTGAAAAAGCACGGGATTATACACATACAAGGATACTGGATACCTGCATCATCATCATCATCATCATCATCATCATCATCATCATCATCATCATCATCATCATCTTCCACTTCTGACGTCAAGCGCCGTGGGGAGGAATAATTTGTGTTCCAGCGCCCGGTGGGCGGCATTGGATAGTGTCATTCTGTGTGGTTGTACAATGTCTCTGATGTCGTCAATCCATTGTCTTCTTGGACGTCCTCGTGGTCTCGTCACAGATGATCTTTGATGTAAGGCCAGTGATGGTAGTTGCTGATGTTGCATTCTAACGACATGGCCAAACCACTTGATCTTCCGTCTTTCAATAAATGTGGCACAAGGTATTGATCCCACAGTCTGTCTGATAATAGGATTTTTACTCGGTCTCGGATTGTTAAGTTGGCAGCTCTCCTCAGGCATCTCATTTCGCAGGTGTTGATTTTGCGAAGGTGTAATTTGGATAAAGTCCAGGTTTAAGATTGGTAGCATAGGGTTGGTGTGAATATGCTGTTTATTATCTGTTGTTTTGCGGACATGGGTATGTTTGGATGTTTCAGTAAGGGTGATAATTGATATGTAAGTGCACTAGCTTTTTGACATATGATTTCAATTTCTCTGTCCAATCTGCCATCTTCTATAATACTTCCAAGGTATTTGAATTCTTTAACTTGTTTCAGAGTTGTGTTATTTATCAGTATACTTAGAGGGCCTGGCGATCTGCTAACTTGCATTACTTCGGTTTTGGCTGTGTTTATACTCACATTGTATCTGCTGCAGGTTGAACTCAGATTAGTAATATGATTGTGTAGTCTGCCGTCATCGCTGTAAAAACAGGCACTGATCGTCTGCAAATACCTGCATCAATCTGTAAATAATAAATGATCTGAAAACAAGGGTATAAACTGATCTGAGGAGTCAATACAGAAATCTCCGATGAGAACTATTACTTTTTTGTTTCTGTGCCAGGACACGCCGGTGTCTCAAAGGAAATGAACACGCAGACACTTTGGCTGACTCTGTGGCTATTGTTGATGGCACATCAAGTAAAACAACATACATTTTATGTCATTAAAATGATTTAAAATGAACGATTCAACTGCTTATTCGATGAAAAAGGTGAGATAACCGCCTTGCTGAGGATGAGAAACATTGGTGTCATGCGGGGAGATGCAAGACATGGAGTATTTGCAAGAGACACAAGAAAATGGGTGAACCAACACTGGTGTGATCAACAATGAAATAATAATTGTCTGAATTATATGGATAAGTGAAAACACATGGGATTGTCCGGTGTGGGATGATAATATTCCATTGTGATAATTGTACTTGGTTTCGTTGACACTTAATCACCAACTTATATTTCAGTATTTTGTAATAGAATTTTCAAGGTTTGTCCCTTTTTCTTGACGGTGTTTCCACACATGAAAAGTTTCCGAACAGAACTGTAGAACTTAGCTGACATTAGAGTGTAGATGAAAAAATTGGCCGTACAGTTTATTGCTATAAACACTTCCTCTAAGTCTCGCAGCGCTATAGACAAGCCCTGAAACTGATCAAAGTCTGGAAATCTGTAGTAATATACGAAATATACAAAAGATGGAAGGTTGCACAGACAATAAACAGCACAAACAAGAAGTAACATGCGTGAAATTTTAACGTTAATGTTGCTCCTGCTGGCATTACTCGATGTCAAGGTTAAGCGTTGCTTGGCTACCAGACGCAGCTTGCATAATGTGGTGCAGCAGTTGGTGGTAATCAGACAGCAGAAAATTCCGGAAGGCGAGCTTAGAAAAGAATATCCGATTATTGTTAATACTTCTATATTCGATGTAAACCATTCAGTCATTACCATAGAAGGATAAGACTGGTTGTAGTTGATATTTAAACCCCATTCAATCCTGCGGTAGAAACAAAGCCACGGTTGGAATATAATAACCCATGATATGTAAATACACATTACTATACACGTAGTATTCCAATTAGTAAACCACAGAGAAACCTTTAATGGGCAGAAAACAGCAAGAAGTCGCTCCGTGGATACTACTACAATATGGCTAACGCTAAGAAACGTCAACAATCTACTGATTCCGTACACATAAGCCAACATATATAATTCGTAAACGCCAGCAGAGAAAGAGTCGAATGTACCAATTATACAAGATAGTTTTCGCGCTGAAAGAATCACTAAGTAGGAGAGATCAACTCCGGCCAAAGATATCAAAACAATGTTAGTGGTGTCTTTAAATCCGTGCCGACTGAGAACGATTAATGTGATGCAGTTTCCAAAAACACCAACAATAGCAATGACATGGATTAGATAACAATTTATAATGTTGTCTAGAATTCCTATTACATCTGAATGAATGTAGCTGCCGCTTGGATTCACAAACTCACCCATGTCAGCTGTTGTCTGGGGGTAATGAAGAGTTACAGAGTCAGTGTCAGCGCCCATGTTTGTTTCAAGTTCTGAGAAATGCCGTTATCCTTAAAATAATGTCTTATCTTTGCTTTACGTATGTTATATAATTCTTCAAAGTCAAAACAAAGGACTCAGTCTGAATAACAGAAGCATAGTGATGGTTATTACAAAGACAAAATTGTATATCCAAATGCAATATTAAAGTGAATGGAACCAACCGGTAATAAGTCCATGTATTTAGCTAATTCAGTGCCAAACAAATAAGTAGATTTGGATCAAACATGGTGCTCAATCAAATAAGCAAGTTCAATTTTTGTTTACTGAGCATTGAAATTGTGGAAGGTGCAAGGAAACAAAACAAATAACACGATGGCCCTGGTATGGCGATATATCGTTCTTCTGCCCAAATGGGCGGTCACATGTGGCGATATATTATCCTTCGGCACTGAATGAGTTAAATAATACAGGTGCCCCTATATATCAACTATCAACCGTACCGAAACTTCCAAAAATACCATTGTCCGCAAAAAGGTAATTAATAAATAACATATTCACACCAATCCGATACTATCAATGCCAAACTTGGACGTTATCCATATCAAACATACACAAAATCAACACCTGTGAGATGAGATGCTTAAGATGAGCTGCCATCTTAACTATCCGAGAGCAAGTAAGAAATGACGTTATCAGAGGTGACGATAACACGAGGACGTCCGAGAAGAAAAATCGATTGACGACATCAAAGACATTGTACAATCAGAGTATTGACTCTATTCAGTCCCACCCATCGGGCGTTGGAACATTACCTAATTCACCCCACGACGATTAACAGCAAAAGTGTAAGTTGATGACGATGATGGTTCAAATATTTGGATACTTTAATTACAACACATAGAAGATGCATTGATGAAATTACAAGAATAGCCCTGGACAAAGCAACATTTCACAAGATGAAGCATAATCTCTGCAAATTATCTCTACCAGTAGAGGTGCGAACATCACTTCTTAGGAGCTATATTGGGTCAATCCTGATGTAGGGAAGTGACTCATGAGCACATGATAGGATATGCAGAAGCTGCGGAAATGTGGTTTTATAGCATAATTATGAGAACACTGCGTGGTCGGTTGCAATGTCAATACCCTTTGTTTCCCCTTAGTATCCTGTTAACTCAGCCGGACCCTCATTAATTGCCTTTTACGACATGCATGGCCGATTACAGTGTTTCTATTCTTTGCGTTCTCTTATAGAGATAATGTAACATCCAGGCGATATGAACATATTCTTCTATTTGTGAATTCATTCATTCAGTAGCATGTCCTTTGCAGAACCTCGCTGCCATAACAACCTTCCGGAAAACCTCTCGATCATAAGCAAGATGTCCCGCGTCCGATACACCCATCTGGAGATCATCCGCCACATCCTGCACTCTTTGCCTTCGTCTTACGCTCTTCCCAGGCATATACCCCTCAATTATTGTTCTCTCCAAACTTTCGTGACGTTTCTAGTTACCAAAATATTTCAATGTTCTTTGTTTTATCGTCTTTAATAGCCAACCTTCTTCAATATTCAGCTCTTGAAGTATGGAAGCAATTGTTCTTTTCTTTATCCAAGATATTCTTAGAACTCGTCAATAACATTTATATTTAAAGGCATTTATGCACTGTTCAGCTTGTTTAGTAAGTGTCCAGGTCTTACATGCGTATGTTGCAATGGGAAAGATGCATGCTCTTAAAAATATAATTTTTGTAGTTCTATCTGTTCCACTCCTCAATTTATTCAGTTGTTTTAGTCTTTGAAGAGCAATAGATTTTCGTCTTTTAATTTCTTTCAGTGTGTCACCATTGTTGGTAATCAATTACCCTAGGTATTCAAAATTTTCCACCACCTCCAATGTTTCCTCATTAACATATATTTATTTCTCCATAGTAGTTTTATCTGTATACATTATCTTTGTTTTTTTATGTTAAGATATAAAAAGTCAGTTTCACTATTCAATTGGGTTGAGGTTATTAGGTTTTCTATACCATTCTGTGTTGTGGATAGCAATACTGTATCATCAGCATATCGAATCTCTGGTATTTCATGACCACCGATATTTAGGGCATCATATTGCTCCCTTTTGATATCATCTCTGACATTTCCCATTATATTTTCTGCGTACGTCTCGCAGCGGAGCGAGAGCTAAGGCGGTTCGACCCCCGCTCGTGACTTGCGGGATACTGAGCCGGCCGCTCAGAAAGCAATGGCAAACTACTGAGCGTAATCTTGCCAAGAGATCAACAGACAGCTGAAAGATGCTGCTGTTGACAGCTAAGTCCTGTAAAAGGATACGCAAAACTTTTTTTTTTCTGCGTACAGGTTAAACAAATACTAGGACAGCACACAGCCCTGACTGACTCCTTGCTTGATGTCAAACCAATTTGATGTCTCGCCATCTATTCTAACCGCTGCTTGTTGGTCTAGACAGAGCATGTTTATGACTTGTATTACATGTGATGGAAATCCCATATTCCCCATGATTTCCCAAAGTTTATGATGGTGTACACAATCAAATGCCTTTGAATAATCCCCAAAACATGAGAATAGGTTTACATAAAATTCTCTTAACCTCTATATTATTAAACACATGTTGAGTATGTGATCTCTTATTTCTCTTTCTTGTGTAAATCTAGCTTGAACCACGTTAATTTCTTCTTCCATTTTCTTATGAAGTCTTTCCTTTATGATTGTCAGTAGAATTTTATTTGCATGACTGATCAGAGCAAGAGTTCTATAGTTGGTGCATAATTTCTGGTTGCCCTTTTTGGTATTGGTATGAAGATAGTTCTCTTCCAATCTTTTGGCCATATACCACATGTCCATATCTTTTTACATAATTAATTCTTGATAGATGTGTATGCTATCATCTCCTGCCGCTTTAATTAGTTCAGCTGGTATCTCATCACATTCAAGTGATTTACCATTCTTAAGGTTCTTTATTGCTCATGCAATTTCATCTAATGAGGATTAAGGTTCTGTCTTTGCTGTCATTGGTTCATGTGTCTCATTCATATTCCCACTGTCATTCGAATCATGCATTCCACTGCAGTATTCTTGCCATCTTTCTAGAATTTGTTTAGATTCTGTTAAGGTATTTCCCAATTTGTCACAGATAACATTTAATTGAGGTTGACAATTTCTTGTCAATAACTTCATTTATTTTAACATTTCGTAATCTGTTCCAGTCTTATGATATTGCCCTATTTTGGTACATCAATCTTGTATATACTGGATGTTATCCTTTCTTGTGTTGTTTCTTATTTCTCGAACTAAAGATTTATACTTCATTCTGCTGTTATCGGATTCACCTTCTTTCTGTTTCAGTTCCCTTCGTTGTTTTAATAATTCTAACGTGTCTGGTGTAATCCTTGGCTTATGTTACTTTTTCTTGGTCGGAATTAAATATTTGGCTGCAGGTATCAAGATATCTCTAGCTTGTACTGCCAATTGATCGGGAGTCAATTCCTCCTGTACAAACATCAAGACTCCAAAACGATTCTTCACTTCTACGTTGTAAGCATCTTGTATTTTTGTGAGATCAAAACGAAGCGGCCTTGGTTCTTGGGTAAGCTCTTTGAGTGTTACTTTCATACCTGCTTCTAATAACTGATGATTTGTATCACAGTCTGCACTTCGTAAGGTTTTGTCGATGTTATGCTTGATCTCCATCTTCTTTGTATTAAAATATATTTTATCTGGTTTTTGGTAGTATTATTCGGGGACTTCAATGTGAAGAGTCGTCTTGAATACTTCTGGGTATTCGTGAGACTGGCTTGTTGAACCCTGGGTAACAGTGTTATAAGTAATAGTAAAGTACCTTTTACACGCCATTGGGCATGTGGTGATAGACCCATATTCTATATACCAATCGGCACTCGGTGGGTCATGTGATCAGTATCCCTCCAGCTGCCTGTATTTCCACAGACATGTCCAGGTACCCATCTTTAATATTGGATAGACCTGGGAGCCAGTGTCAGTTTCTAAACTTCTAATTCTCACCAGTGCGGATCGAACCATTGACAAACAGGCGAGTGTCAAGCCTCTATTCTGCCGCTGATTCCAACGGTGTTATTATTTCCTTAAACGAATTACATCCTGCGAGTTACCGATATATCGTGTCTTATATATTCATCACTGGCGGGCTCAAGATGGCTGAGTTGGTTATCGTTCTGTTCTTGCTTTCCGTGAAGTCTTGTATATTGTGTGAGGACACAAAAGTCTTAAACGTCGAGAGGATCGACTTCACAGCCCCAAGTTTTATCCCACATGGCTCGACCTCTTTCCGAAGGGCGACCTACAGACAGTATCGCACAAAGCACGAACTCCGTAGCTCCAGGGACTACCCCCAGGAATCTCCGAGAAAAATGCACTCGTGAACCGAAAGATGTAGCCCGGATGGAACCCACAACTTTAGGAGCGCGAGGCAGACGGCTTCTCTCTTTCGCCATGTGTAGTGTTCTGTTCATCAGGATCCTTTGCTGTTGCGAAACATCTCTGGTATTATATGTTCATCTGGATCTCATCTCTGGTGTTATTGGTTCGTCGACATCTAATGTCTAGTTATTGGTTCATCTGCATCTCATCTCTGGTGTTATTGGTTCATCTGCGCCTCATCACTGGTGTTATTTTCTACACCACGACATATAAGTTGGTGTTACCATTTCTACGTTTCTTCCCAAACAATACCCAGAAATTTATGAAAATTATTTGATGCCTTTTGTTATGAGGCTGTGTTGACCCGAAAGCCGCACTGGTCGAAAGAAATATTCTTAGATAGAACAGATAAACTTCTGCTGAGGATTGAACCTAACCACCTTCCTTACAGGTAATAGCACTAGCCAGTATACCACCGTGACTCCTAAAACTTTAAATTGATAAAATATACCCACAAAACATAATAGTTATCGCAAGTACGGGTCTATTACACGCACGTCTAGTTTATCCCTGATGCGACGTTGCTATTACTGTGTGTAGTGAAGCTCCATGCCACATCAATGGGAGGATCTTGGAACGGTTGTTAGGGCATCGCTGTGCAATTAAAATGATCCTTTACAAATATAACCAAACAATCTATGGGTTACTAACTCCGTCTGTACCAAGTGTTACTTTAATTCACTGCGCTCCAGTTAATTCTTAAGCTCCATCTATCTCATATAGTTATTATTTGAATTCAAAGTGAACCAGATTGTTTCTAATTTTATATAATACCGATATCGGATGGAAAGAGCTAGAAACTCAGACGTAAAAGTTTTATCTTCCAGTAATCTATATGGATAGTTTCAAATTGTCAACTGAACTACTTTCCCATCGATCATCATAATCAAACCTTGCGATATAAGGTTCAAAATGGTATTAACAATGCATAAGTAATCCCACAACTGCATTCACAGAAATAATTCTGCTACAGAAGTTAATGATGTACTATATACACATAAAATATGTCAAAGGTTATTTCCTTTCTCCTGATGATGGCTGGACTGCAATATTTAGTGATATGATCGAAAGGAAACCACAAATTGCGTCTAATTTTACAGGGAACTCAGTGGCTTCGGTGAACTTGGGAAGATGAAGGGGAAAATCTTTCTTGCAATTTTCCCTTCAGCTATTAGCAAGCTTTGAAGTCATACATCAAATGTGAGTGGGTAATGCAGGCGTCAGTAATATCCATAAAAAATATAACAATGGAATGTAAAAAGAAGGGAAGATGGTGTAGGAAACAAAGGTAGGCTAGTAAGTGGGAAGGTGAGCTGGAAAGCAGGCAGGCAGGTACTAGGTAGGTAGGTGGATAGTAGGTAGGTATCAGGCAAGTAGGTAAATAGGTAGGTAGGCTGTAGATAGATAGGTGGGGAAAGGCAGATAGATAGGTAGGTTGATAGGTATACAAGCAGGCAAGTATGTAGGAGGTTGATAAAGGTTGGTTTATAGTTAGGTAGGCAGATAGATGGTTAAGCAGGTATGCAATTGATAAAGGTTGGTGTATAGTTAGGTAGGCAGATAGATGGTTAAGGAGGTATGCATTTAGGAAGGTAGGTAAGTAGGATATCCGACAGATATTATTTTATCCATTGTTTTTTTTTTTTGTTCGTCCACCAGTCTGTTTATCAATTCGTCCATCTGTTTGATTTTTTGCTTACGTGTATAGTTGTAATAGTATAAACAGTTCTTATTGTCACAGGACATCAGCCGAAATCCTCTGTCACGGAACCAATAATCCGTTCTCTGTCACGGCTGACACGAGGATCATTTACATAGCACATGATCTATAGTGTTATTTTCGGATGAATAAGGTTATCTAACAAGCTCAAATATGTTTCGAATGCAAACTTAGTGGCAATTGCAGAAATAATTTCAGGAATCTTCTCTATTTTAATGTTGAGACAATTTCCTTATTCCATCCTGATTTCAAATATAAATTATATCGACTTCACAAAATTTATAAAAGTCCGAGGTGAAAAATAAAATAAAATAAAAATCAGTATCACAAAATCCTTCAGTCAATTCATAATTCTATTTCACAAGTAATGATTTAACTTCAATAAGCTTATATAGTTTCTTCAAATAGATTACTACTTGTTGCTCATATATTTGCTCTATATTTCAGTTGATATCCATCCTATCAAGATCTAAAAAATCTCAACTGCCCCGATGGAGTCACGTCAATTTCCCTCTCTTCGGTGTGCTTATGTTGCTGTCGTGTCGGCTTCTGTCGCCAAAAGATATGGTCACTACCTGGATACTACACATTATCTCATCATCTCATCTCATCATATTCCTCTTGTACCTTGCGGTGTCGAGGTAAAGTATAAACAGCGGGAGAGTACCCGCTTATGGGCTTCATGTATCGATATTCCCATGGACTCTGTTATTATCTACACATTATATCACTACGTATATATGATGCGCTCTAGTGCTCTTTTGAAAAGGTTTTATCAGCTAAAATGTCTAAAACAGTGGTTCTCAACCTTGTTTGTCCCGTGCCCCCCTTCACCATATTTTCAGAATGTCATCCCCCCCCCCCCCCCCCGAATGTTGGGCGGCGCTTACCAAACCCGACACCCCACATTGTGCCAACGGCTTCGGGCGGAAGAGAGCAATTGGGAGGGTACTAGCCTTATCCTGGTGCGAGGAAATGCAACCCAAAGACAAAATAAATCATGGCAGAGCAGACCAGGCCCTAAGCCTTGGTTGGCAGCTGGTTTAGGATCGAAGCTCCGACAGGCGGACAGTTAGAGCATTGCTTTGCTGATCCGGCAGCTTCTGCAGCTTGTCTTGTTCCAGATTATAGGTGTCAACTTTCCTCTGGAGTGAACTAGGCAGGCAGAGAGCGGGATCATGCTGCATGGGCAACACATGGTCTCTATATTTTAGCCAAGGCATTGTGCTATGGAGAGGCAATAACTCCATCCCTGGTCTTAACCGGTCTCGGAATCAAAGCGAGAGGCAACTGTTACGGGTTATAAGTCCCTGTCAATTGGCGTAGACATGGGGCGCCACGCGTTGCCTCTGTCGGTGGGAGACACCTACAGGTGTCACTGATCAGCTACCGCCGCCTCAAGCTGGGCAACCCCCAGCCAGTTGGGTGCTGATCCGCCACAGCCTGCCTGCTTCAATGGGTGCTTGGGGCTAGGACAAAATCTGAATCGCAGGCTGTAAAATCAATGCACTAGGTATTAATAAAAAGAATAGAAACCTCAAGCTACGGCTTGCAACCTGGAACGTGAGAACCATGTGTCCAGGATTTTCCACTGACTTGACAAATATTGACGATATGAGAAAAACGGCTGTGATTGATGCTAAACTCAATCGTCTTAACATTGATATTGCTGGCCTGCAGGAGACTCGCCTCGCCGAGGAAGGGTCACTCAGGGAAAACAATTACACCTTTTTTTGGAAGGGAAGAGGGCAGGCAGAAAAAGGCAACATGGTGTAGGCTTTGTAGTGAAGAATTCGCTACTGGGAATGATTGATATCCCAGCTGAAGGTAATGAAAGATTATTATCACTGCGCTTGGCAAACTCTTGTGGATTTGCCACCATTCTCACTGCATATGCACCGACACTCGCTTCCTCTGATGATGTGAAGGATACGTTCTATGAGCAGCTAGACTCTGTGATCAAGGCAGTTCCAAAATCCGACTACATTTATATGCTCGGTGATTTCAATGCTCGTTTGGGAAAGGACTCGAGTTCATGGCCAGTGTGCCTTGGAAAATACAACATCGGTCGCATGAATGATAATGGGCAAAGGCTGCTAGAGCATTGCACTAGAAATAACCTATGTATTACAAATTCCTTTTTTTAAAACAAAAGAGATGCATAAGGTCACATGGAAACATCCAAGATCAAGCCATTGGCATCAGCTGGACTTCATTATCACACGGAGACAACATCTGAACCATACATCATTAACTCGAAGTTACCACAGTGCTGACTGTGATACAGATCATTCTTTGGTTGTTGCAAGGGTTAGACTGAGACCAGAGATAATCTACACAGGTAAATACAAGTCTAGCCCCAGGATTAATATTACTAACACTCACGATCCTGAAAAGTGCTTTGAATTTCAACAGCAACTTGAAGACGCTTTCAATGATACATCAGAAAATTGTATAGTAAATGATAAATGGAGTAAACTTAAGGAAACTATTTATAAAACAGCGGTAGGGGTTTACGGCACTGTGGATCATAAGAGGCAGGACTGGTTTGCGGCAAACATCCAGATACTGCAGCCCTAGATTGATAAAAAGAAGATAGCTCTCTTAAGAAACAAGGAAACACCAACGCGTAACACTCTGAGTGAGCTGAAGCAAGCGAGGAAGGATGTACAAAAGGCTGCCAGGCAGTGTGCTAATGACTATGGGATCAAGTTATGTGAGTCCATTCAAATCGCAAGTGATAAGGGAAACATCAGAAGCATGTAAGAAGAGATAAAGAAAGCCTGTGGTCCAATGATCAAAAGAAGTGCACCGATGAAAATCTTGACTGGAGAAATCATCACTGATAAGAAACAGCAGATGGATAGATGGGTCGAGCACTATTTAGAGCTTTACTCAAGTGAGACCAAGCTAGTGGATGATGCCCTCAACGCCATAGAGGCCCTGCCAACTCTTGACCACCTGGACACACTTCCCACTATAACAAAAGTTAAGTGTGCTATAAATGAGCTTGCATCTGGCAAGGCTCCAGGTAAGGATGGGATTCCAATAGAGGTAATCAGGAGTGGGCAAGACACACTCGCTCTACAGATCCACCAACTAATAGAGCTATGCTGTCGAGAAGGACAAGTCCCACAGGATTTCAAAGATTCAAACATCATGACGCTGTACAAGAACAAGGGAGATCGGAGCGACTGTAACACCTATAGGGGTATCTCACTTCTGTGTATTGTTGGGAAAGTATTTGCCAGAATTGTCCTGCACAGACTTCAAGTCCTGGGAGATCAAGTCTACCCCGAATCACAGTGCGGCTTCCGTCAGAACCGGTCTACCATTGATATGATATTCTCATTTCGACAGATGCAAGAAAAATGCCGGGAACAAAATCAGCCACTGTTTATTGCCTTCATCGATCTCACAAAGGCATTCGATTTATTCAGTCGTGAGGGTCTGTTCAAAGCACTAAAGAAGATTGGCTGCCCACCAACTCTTCTGTCCATTGTGGAATCGTTCCACACAGGCACGAAGGGTATAATCAAGTTTGATGGCTCAACTTCAGAAGAGTTTGAAATCAAGAGTGGAGTTAAGCAAGGTTGTATACTAGCCCCACCCTCTTTGGGATATACTTTTCACTTCTACTGAAATATGCCTTTCGTGATCAGAATGACGGTATATACATTCACTCACGCTCAGATGGTGGCCTCTATAATGCTCACAGATTGAAGGCCAAGACCAAAATTAGGAGGGTACTAATCAGAGAGTTGCTTTTTGCGGATGATGCTGCGATTAGTACCCACTCTGAGGAAGAATTACATCTACTATCTGCATTCTCCAATGCTTGTTCTGAATTTGGTTTAACAATTAACAAAAAGAAGACGATTATGTCACACGGTGCACATGGTGTACCATCAATCTTTATTGACGACGCCGAACTGGAGATAGTAGACCATTTTACATATCTAGGATCAGAGGTAAATAGCAAATTATCCCTCGATCAGGAAATCAGCATCAGGATTGGCAAGGCAGCAACAATAATGAACATGTTAGCAAAAAGAGTCTGGGAGAACAGGAAGCTTACTGCCAAAACAAAAGTCCTCGTCTACCAAGCCTGTGTCCTTAGTACTCTTCTTTATGGCAGTGACACCTGGACAACTTACGCCAAGAGAAACGTTTAAACAGCTTTAATATGCGGTGTCTGCGAAGAATACTTGGTATTACGTGGCAAGGCAAAATCACAAATACTGAAGTATTGGAAAGATCAGGTTGTGTGACGGTGTATTCCATGCTCAGTCTTCGTAGACTTAGATGGATAGGACACGTTAGGAGGATGGATGATGGTAGAATACCAAAGGACATCTTTTTTGGTGAATTACAGACGGGTAGGAGATCTCAGGGTCGGCCTCTACTACGATACAAAGATGTGTGTAAGCGGGACATGATTGATACAGGCATTGATAATGCACATTGGGAGCACGTCGCCGCTGAACGTGTTGCATGGAGGGCAACTATCAGAAATGGAATAAAGACAAAGGAGAAAATGATTGCAGATAAAGCACACACAGAGCATGAGAGACGTAAAATGGTGCAAAATGGTGGAAATGACCATGTTTTCACATGCACCTACTGTGGGCAAACATTTGCAGCAAGAATTGGCCTTACCAGACACACTCGCCACCGCCATGGATCGTAGTTATTAAGCCTTTTTGAAGCACAATGTACCAAACTATCGTCTATCAAGACGGAAAGGTGCCAATGAATCCCCCCCCCCCCGTCACTTTCGTATTTCCTACCTAAAAATTTGGCCCGTGCCCCCTGTCGTGTCCTCCTTTACAGTGTCGTCCCTGGAGTGAAGAGAGTCGACACCCACATTATAATATTTTTTTCCTCTCAATATTCTGGAGAATCCACCAGCTTCCGTCCAACACACTCCATCAGCCTATGGACACCTTTTCCTATCACTCTCTCACTGTCGTACTATGCCCCCTTCTCATACTTCCCCAACGCAACATACTCAACAACTCTTGCTTCTAAAAATTAATAAAGATTAATTTATTAAAAGAAAAGTGTAACGTATATGAGACGTGTATGTGCAGAAAATGTGTGACGTGTTCTATAAAGTGTGTAGAATCGGACTCTCAGACAACAACCCAGTCAGCTGATCCCAGCAAGGATAGACCACAGCACGTTACGTCAGAACATGTACTGCTCACCCAGCGCCGAAACCATCCTGCTGGATACTGATTTGCCTCTGTAGACCTCTGGTAATCCCATTTCATGAACATCCGAAATAGACACCGGTGGTATTAACAGTTAATCATGGACCGGTTGCACTCTACACAATATCCGTTCCTATCGTTCGTAAAAAAATGCACAAGTCCTTTGTAGTGTGTACACAGATTAATGTTAATTGTTACTGTACTGGATCCTCCCTCGTGTCTATCTAGCCTCAAGTATCAAGTCTTGTGTTCTATTACACGAGATTATATCACACTATGTAATTATTAGACTTAATGTTTTCAGTTCGATACTACTGTCTGATGCGGTGTGGTGCATCAGTACGCATCACTCTCTTTGGTGAATCAACTTCCTTCTAGCTTTAGTTACGTTCTGTATGCAACTTTATTGATTGTTGAACTGGTGTTCTTCCGAATGGGATTTGTATCTTTCCCAAAAACTTGTTGAGTTTCCTTGGATTTGGTAGGGAACCTAGGATAGAAACAACACATCTGGTGATAGTACTAGTCACTGATCCTTTCGGCTGAGTGTAAGCCTATCACCTTGCTTAATTATCTTTAGCTAACTAGACTTAGTCATAGAGCAGATTAGCTACCCACCTAGAGCCGAATCAGGCTATGACAAAGAAAAAATCAGCAAACAGAATGCGGAACCCCGCCCACCAGGGACACCTACGGGAAGATCCAAATTATCCCTCATTACTCAATTCTCAACTAGTAAAGCTTATCAACACTTCACTAATCTATTCTTAACTAGCAGAGTTAATATCACTATTCTTACTCTAACTAGTTTCCACTAACAGTGCTAATCATCACACTATAGTTTAACAACGCCACAGTCTATATTAAGTAGAACTAATATTATAATAGGTTATACCTTAAATGGCACTACTGCAGTCCTATCAATCATATCTACATCTGCCATTATAGGCACGTGTAAAATTAATTCACTAATTAACACACGGTAGATATTATTTCCACTAAGCACTGCAGTGCCTTTGCACTCCGACTAGAGCCACATTTCCAAGTCCCCCTAGTTGGCCCCAACTCGGGTTTTTATGGCAACTCCTAAAGTTGGCCACGTGACGTTATCCTTTATTCCCCCACACAGGTGGCACCTTGGCAGATCATCCCCTGTCAGGGATCCATCCCCCCTCTGGCTCCCTCCATGTTAGATCTGTCATCACTGGTTTAGATTCCCAAAACAAGCCAGCGAGTTCCTGTATACCCCCAACAACAGTTGCCAATAACCCCGTCAATCTTCTCGATGTTCCGGAAACCCAGAATTGACATATGTACTGTTACTTCCGTGCTAAGTACTTCCGTTTTCCCTCTGATATGTTTATGACTTGTCAAAGTGATATATGATTCAGCGCACTCACTTCCTCCTCACTCACCACCAAATATGTATATGGGCTGACCTGATGTATCCCGTGCAGCTGTGTTTACTCTGGTAGTACGACTGTTGTGGCCTAGAAAATATACGCCAAGCAAACGTCGGTATTATTATCTGGTTAACTCATGGCGAGCTCGTGACATAGGCCCCCTCTTAAGAGAGTAGTCCATCTCACTCTTCTCCACCATGAGTTAAATCCAGATGATTCATTCCTCTTCTTCAGGAGCTGGGTGTCTTGACAAGAAGTCCGCTCCAACATTTTCCTTCCCAGGAATGTACTCTACTGTGAAATTATACGGTTGAAGTAACAACGACCACCGCATCAAACGTGCGTTGAGCTTCTGAGAAGTAGCCAGGAACATCAGGGGCTGATGATCCGACTGGACCCGAAACTTAACTCCATACAAATATGGCTGAAATTTTTGCACTGCCCATACAAGGGACAAGCACTCTCTCTCGACAGTTGAATAATTCCTCTCCGCCTGTAGAAGTTTCTTACTTGCGTATGCCACAGGTTTCAAAACCGAAGCATCGTCTTTTCCTTCCTGTAACAAAGCGGCTCCAATTCCAATCGCACTCGCATCTGTTCTCAACACAAATTGTTTGGAAAGGTCAGGGAGCTGTAATACAGGTTTGCTGACCAAGGCCTCCTTTAACTGACTATAGGCATTCTCACATTCTGGTGTCCAAATGATTTGGTCCGGGAATCCCTTTTTCAAGGTTTCCGTCAACGGAGCTCCCAGTTCAGTGAAATGTGGGATAAATTTGTGGTAGAACCCACACAACGAGAGAAAAGATCGCACATCCTTCTTCGTTTTTGGCCTTGGTGCATTTCTGATTTTCTCCAGGTTCTTCTCTTCTGGAACAATGTGTCCTGGAGTGATGGTGTGACCTAGAAATTCCAGAGTCTGGTAACCAATCATGCACTTGGTTGGACGAGCAGTAAGCCCTGCTTCCTTGAGTCTATTAAACACTCTCTCCAAGGATTGTAAGTGGTCATCCAAGCTGTCACTGGAAATCAGAATATCATCCATGAATGAGATGATGGACGGATCCTGTAACGGATCTAGTAAAGTCCTCATCATGCGTGTAAACACACTAGGTGCATTGCTGAGTCCAGAGGGCATGACCTTGAATTCGTAGTGTCCACTGGGTGTACTGAAAGCTAACAGTAGTCGAATCTCCGGTTTGACTGTGGGTGGGTGGGGAGTGTGGTGGGTGGGGGATGTGTGGGTGGCTGAGGGATGTGTGGGTTGCTGCGAGGTGTCAGGGTGGATGACGGATGTCTCTCACAACATTGCAATATGCACTGTTTATGTTTACAACTTTCATTTGACAATGTTTTTTTCCCTATGTGAATGTACCATGCGTAATATGCGTTGTTTATGCTTACAAAATCAATTTGACAATGTTTTTTTCCCCTATGTAAATGTAACATGCACATTTGATGAATGAAAGATGAGTGATCAAAAGGGCCTAATGTAAGACGGGCCCAATTTGTTACCCTTTAAAAATAAATTTCGTTCGTTCGTTCGTTCTCTCTCTCTCTCTCTGTCTCTGTCTCTGTCTCTCTCTCTCTCTCTCTCTCTCTCTCTCTCTCTCTCTCTCTCTCTCTCTCTCTCTCTCTCTCTCTCCATATATACCCCCATTGAAGAATACTCCCCCAACTAATTTACTCCAGGCCTCATATCCATTGCAGCTCCGTTCAGGTCAGTGGCGTGCAGAGGCTCTTTGATGCCCGGGGCCAACCCCTTGAATGGATGCTCCTAAATTGTTCTTTACCTCATTCATTCCTCCTCCCCTCCGATTGCACTGTGCTGCCCCCTCTCCCTAACTGGATGCCACCCTCCCGGCTGGATGCCCTGGGCCGTCAGACCCCCCTCTGCACGCCACTGGTTCAGGTCATCCCCATATGTTTCATTTCTGGCTGCACTTCTCTTCGACATGTGTTTTAGGTCTTCCTCTATTTATTTTGCCTTGTGGATTACAGACAAAGATCTTTCTAGTTATACTATTCCTAGGTTTTCTCAGTATATGTAAAATCCAGAGCCAGTGTCTTTTCTTCACCTTTTGACTCACTGGTAACAGATACATTGCTGAACAGTATTAATGTAAGCGAGATCTTAAGACGCATCTTTGGACCCATTAGGGATACACAAAGTGGAGAGTGGAAAAGAAGAAGTAACAAAGACATTTATGATCTGTTTAAGTCCCCGCTAATTGCTGGTATTATGAAGGTTAATAGACTACAATGGCTGGGGCATATAGAAAGAATGGAAGATAATAGGGAAACAAAACTCGCTTACACTCAGGAAATAAATGACCGTAGACACCGAGGTAGACCAAGAAGACGGTCGAGAGATATATATATACAGACCTACAAGCACTTGTAATCAGTGACTGGCAAGAGAAGGACAACCAAAGAGACGAGTGGAGACGGATTGTATCTGCAGCAAAGAACCTCAATGG